>CM046455.1:61153913-61461919 GCA_025506515.1 Flaveria trinervia
AGAAAATGTAGTTTCTCATCAATCTTGATTTCCTTAATCGGTACATGAACTAATCCATTGGCTAAACAGTTCTTAAGGTTCAATACATGAAATGTATCATGCACGCCACTAAGTTCTTGAGGTAACTTTAATCGATAGGCTATAGGACCAATTCTTTCTGTGCTCTCAAATGGTCCAACATATATCGGAGCTAATTTTCCTTTCTTTCCAAACCTTATGATTCTCTTCCACAGAGAAACTTTCAATAAGACACAATCACCCACGTTAAACTCTAAAGGTTTGCGTTGGTTGTCAGCGTAGCTTTTCTGATGATCTCAAGCTGCCTTAAGCCTATCCTTGATTTGAAATATCTTATCATTCATTTCTTGGATAATCTTCGGGCCTGTCAATTGGCTTTCACCTGCTTCCGCCCAGCACACGGAGATCTACACTTCCTTCCATACATTGCCTCAACGGAGCTCATCCAATGCTCGTATGATAATTTTTGTTATAAGAGAATTCAATCAACGGTAAGTGGTTATCCTAACTCCCACCAAAATCAATCACATATGCCCTAAGCATGTCTTCTAGAGTTTGTATCATTCGTTCACTTTGACCGTCTGTTTATGGATGACAAGCAGTACTTAAGTCCAAACGAGTACCCATTGCCTTTTGTAGAGTCTGCCAAAATCATGATGTAAATCTACTGTCTTGATCTTATATAATTGACACAGGCACTACATGCCTAGCCATGATCTCATTCACATATAACCTCGCTAATTTCTCCATTGTATAGTCCTTGCAAATAGGCAAGAAATGAGCAAATTTCGTCATTCGATCCACGATGACCCAAATCGAATCATGCCCACTACTTGTTCTAGGCAACTTAGTGATGAAATCCATCGCTATATTCTCCTACTTCCATTTGGGAATTTTCGGTTGTTGCAACAGACCTGACGGTTTCCGATGTTCGGCTTTGACTTTCGAACAAGTCAAGCATTCACTCACATATTTTTCAATGTCCTTTTTTCATACCTGGCCACCAATACAACTCCTTAAGATCTTGGTACATCTTGTCTGCACCAGGATGAACAGAGTACTTGGACTTGTGCGCTTCATTCATAACTATGGTTCAAACATCTCCACCCTTAG
Organism: Flaveria trinervia; assembly: GCA_025506515.1. Lineage (NCBI taxonomy): Eukaryota > Viridiplantae > Streptophyta > Magnoliopsida > Asterales > Asteraceae > Flaveria > Flaveria trinervia. The sequence goes on from CM046455.1 coordinate 61,155,045, forward strand.
GCACCCATATACGATTCTCAAAATATCATACACCATCCCCTTACAGTTCATCTGTTTGTCTAACCCTCGTAACTCCTCATTAACGATATTCTCATCCTTTAATGCTTCGTCCTGTGCTATCAGAATTTGTGTTTTTAATTCGATTGAATAGTCATCCCCATTGCTCACGCACGTAGGGGTTTAACACGCTCCTTCCTACTTAGAGCATCAGCTAGTATGATCGCCTTTCCAGGATGACATCAAATCTCGCAGTCGTAATCACTTAGAAGTTCCACCCATCGTCTTTGGCGCATATTCAGTTGCTTCTTATCAAAGATGTGTTCAAGACTTTTATGATCAGTGTAGATAACACACTTAGTCCCATATAGATAATGCCTCCATATCTTAAGTGCAAACACCATTACGCCTAATTCCAGATCATGTGTCGTGTAGTTTTTTTCGTGAACCTTAAGTTGATGTGAGGCATAAACAATCACCTTATCCATTTGCATAAGTACACAACCTAGACCTTGATATGATGCATCATAAAACACCACAAAATCATTTGATCCATAAGGGAGGGTCAATATCGGTGCATTACACAATCTTTCCTTTAACGTTTGAAATGCCTCCTCTTGTTTATGTCCTTAATCAAACTTCTTATCCTTCTGGGTTAACATTGTCAATGGCTAAGTGATCATTGAGAAGTTTGCAATGAATCATCGATAATAACCTACCAATCCTAAAAATTTTCGTATCTCCATAGGCGTCTTAGGAGCGTCCCACTTTTAACTGCTTCAATCTTTCTAGGGTCAACGTGGATTCTCTTTGCATTAACCACGTGTCCTAGGAATTTCACTTCCCGCAACCAGAATTAACACTTTGAGAACTTGGCATAAAGTTTATCTTCCATTAATAATTTGAGTATCGCTCGAAGGTGTTGTTCATGGTCTTTCTTTGATCTAGATTAGATGAGAATATCATCTATAAACATGATTACAAACTTATCAGGATAGGGTTTGCATACCCGGTTAATAAGATCCATGAACACTGTTGGACCATTGGTCAGTCCAAACGGCATGACCAAGAACTCGTAATGTCCATATCGAGTTCTGAACGATGTCTTTAGTATATCCTCCTCATGAACCCACAACTGGTGATAACCGAATCGGAGATCGATCTTAGAGAAATACGAAGCTCCCTATAATTGATCAAATAGATTATGGATCCTGGGAAGTGGATATTGATTTTTCACGGTCAACTTATTCAACTCTCGATAGTCTATGCACATTCGGAACGTTCCATCCTTCTTCTTGACAAATAGTATTGGTGCTCCCAATGGCGAGTGACTTGGTCATTTGAAACCCTTATCTAGCAACTATTGTAGTTGGCTCGATAGTTCTTTCATTTCCGATGGTGCTAACCGATATGGCGTCTTTGCTACTAGTGTCGCTCCAGGAACCAAATCTATGCGGAATTCCACTTGTCGAGGAGGGGGTAAACCAGACAAATCATCAGGGAATACTTCCGGAAAGTCTTGATCCACCGGAATGTCTTCTAGTTTCCCTTCCTCGGGTTTCTTCTCCATCACATTTTCCAAGAATGCATAACATTACTTCTACAGACAACGGCAAGCTTTCATACATCAGATGATCTTTAGACTTTTTCGTGGTTGTTCTCCTTGAATCTTGAGCACATCACCATTAGGCATAGGGATTTGCACCACCTTTTCTTGGCAAACAATTTCAGCTCCACACTTCGACAGCCAATCCATTCCCACTACCACATCGAAGCTTCCCAGTCAAAAGGTATTAAGTCTATGTCAAAGGCATGATCCTCTAATGTAATGGTGCACCCTCTAATTATTTCACTAGCTCTCACAAATTTACCATTCCCCATTTCTACCGAATAGCTAGTCTCTAAAGCTAGTGTTCAAACCAAGTAGGGGCGTAAATCACAGGACACATAACTATTGTCTACCCTGGTATCAAAATAGTACAGATGTAAAGTGACTATTGAGAAGATATGTACCCGCAACAATGTTCGGGTCTTGATGCACATCGTTTGTACCAATCACAAACGCACGTCCATGGGCAACATTTCCTTGATTTCCTTGTCCTTGATTGCTAGCTATTACCATCATTTGGTTTGGGTTATTCATTTGCTGACCTGGTGCCCGATTCAATCTAGGGCACACATTCCGATAATGATCAGGGCTTCCACACTCCTAGCAAACCCTAACATTTCTAGCTGGATTGATTACATTATCGGTACAACCAAGTTGGGCACCACTCTACAATCTTTTTGTAAAATGCCCCAGGTGCCTACAGTTCATGCAAACTCAACACGGCGCCGCTAGCGGATGATGATAGTTACATTTCCCACATTAGGATGTGGCCCAACATAGTCCTTTCTCCCTTGGTTCACCGCCACAAAACTTCTAGTCACTTTTGCCTTTTTATCGAATCTTCCCCTGCTTGTCTGCTTGATTCCTTCATATGTCTTCTTTCTCACTACCTTTACCTAGCACCCCAATTCTTACCATCTCATCAGTTATAGTGATCGCCTTTAAAATTGCACTTTGTATAATCGGGGGTGTCGTAGCAGTTACCAAACCACGTATTTGAGGTACTAAACCCTAAATGTAACGCTCAATCCACTTTAACTCAGGTGCCCCTAGGTGTGGCACCAGTCTTGCCAACTCATGAAACCGGTCGGTGTAAGCAGCATGACCCGACCCTACCATCAAATGATTCTAGAATTCATGCTCCAACTTTTGCATTCATTGATTGGATAATATTCTTCAGTTGCCAAGGCTTTGAATTCTGCCCAAGTCATGGCCAATGTTGCATCCCTACCTCGAGCCTGCACTTGGGTATTCCACCATGTTAACGCTTTTCCCACTAGTGAACATGTAGCATACTTCACCTTCTGATTGTCAACACAGTTGTTGATGTTAATAACGGATTCCATCTTCTCAATCCCACGGGTCAAGGCAATGGCTCCACCTTTTCCATCAAACTCCTTTGGTTTATAGGTCATGAACTCCTTGTAAGTACAACCAAACCTTCCTCCATTTCCATTCCCATTCATGTTTCCATTACTGTTCACATTACCCATTCCACCTCCTTCCCCATTGTTATCTCCACCTCCATCTCCATTCCCGTTTTCATCGTTCTCTTTATGGCCACCATTTTCATCATTATATTCGTTCTCATCATTACCACCCCCACTATTATGGTTCATGATGTTGTCACTCACCTGTGCCACTGTGGTCGGGATGAGTGCTGCCAGTTGTTAAGCAATCATGGCGGCTATATCAGGGTTTCCAGCCCCCTAATTATTACCACCCTGCCCTCCTTCACTTTCGCCTACAGGTGCTTCACCCCTACCTCCTGCACCTCTTCCTCTACCTCTTGAGGCAGCACCACCATGACTAACACTGCGAGTAATTCTTTTGGGTGGCATCTTTCTAATCAAAATAAACAATATATAAGTTTCAGCAATATCAAATGTCATCACAACTCAGTTAGTCTCATATAGCATATCATTGCAACATATTTTCCACAATATAATACCACAACCCAAAACATAATAATAATATAAGTCTCATTCTTATAGTTATAATGTCTCAACGTGGTAATAGGTAGAGTAATATCCCAAAATGTGTGAAAACCCATAGTTTAACAATGTCTGAAGATGAAATACGAAATGCCAAAAATAAATCTCCTAATTCTTCAAGTCTTAATCCATGCTCATATGACTTTAGTCCTACTTGTCGTCCCCACTAGAAGAGCTAGAAAGACTTGGGGGCAGATCAGGGTGGTCGCCCCACAAGCTAGCTTCATCCTGGCACTCGAAACCTTATGCAGTGGCCAAAAACACTCTCTTCGTAGTTGTTCTTAGTAACACCGGTCCTACATCGTTCTCCTGGTACGGTCCTCTAGGGTAGCCAGGCACCTAAGTCCCGCCTCAAGGGCGTACCTTGCAATATCCGGCTTAATAGGTATCACAGGAGCAACTGGGGCGGCATAAACGTTTCGTGCAGTAGGAACAACAAGTGCACTTGGTATGGCTGGGGCTTTAGGTGTTGTAGGATTAGGTGGTGCAGCACGAATGGCAGGCTAACCTAGAACAACATGATCACTTGTCTCTACTCATCAGATGACTCTCTTGCCGCCTCCTCGGGGTCGGACTCTATGTTAGATGACATAGACTGCATATGGTCTGAGAGAACCTCTTCTGGTTTCGACTCAGAGTCGGACAAATGAACTCAGGGCACTGCAGGAATGGAGGGTCCAGTTGAAGACATCCTATAAGGAAAATGTACTTTTTCTCAGATGAAGCAAATCAAAAGATAAAGAACAGATAGATAGAGTAGAAGGAACATACATGTAATATCGGATGCCCACAAAACCCTAGTACGCATTCTACATGAAGGTTCCTAGGTTATAGTCTAGGTCGAGTGATCCATTTAATTCTCTATAACCAATGGCTCTGATACCAATCTATCACACCCCTGCTTATAGCGGAAATACGAGGATGTAACGGATGGGATCGCTATAACACATTGATAATTCATAGAGATGCAATAAATGATGAAAGTCAACGTGTCATGACGTCACCTGACATAAATTGTAACACCCGGTTATTTCTTAAAAAGAAAAGAAGGAATAAGAGTTGAAGAATAAAGAAAGGAAATGTCATTAAAACCCAAGTTGAGGGGTTAAAAATGTCAAAAGGACAAAATCTTTCAAAAGTTGGTGTAAAGGTGGGCATGGCCGCCCACCCTCCCTTCACATCACTTTTCATTTGGTTAGAGAGAGAGAGAGCATAAACTCTCGGTTGAAGAAGAAGAAGAGGAAGAAGGTCGAATTAAGTTAAGAATTCGTGGTTTTTGAGTGTTTATGATGGGTTATGGTCTCGGGTGTATGCTTATGTGCTTGTGTGTGTTCGTGTGTGTGTGTTGTGGGTTTTTAGGTGTTTGAACTCATTCGCATACGGGTTAGAAGGAAGTTACACCCAAGTTGCACCAGGTGAGTTTCTAGACCCTGGTTTTTACTTGTTTTAAACTCTTTGGGGCTGAAAATGTATTTAAATGATTTTTTACAGTGTTTATATATGTTTACCTGTATGTGTAATTGTGTGTGTTTACGGAGTGGGGTTTGATTTTGGGCTATGTTATGTATGATGATGTTAGGGTTGTGTTTCTTAAGTGTGGGATGTATGATTTAAGCTTAGAACACCATAGATGATGATTGGGAACTTAGTTATGATGTTTATGAGTGTTATAGTCTGCCCATGTGCCTAAACAGTGGCCCATGCGCCCAACAAAATAACGGTCTAAGTGTTCCCATGCGCCCAAAACTCATGTGTTTGCATAGTACCCATGCGCCTAGAATTAGGCTGGAATTGACTAAGTGTCCAGACGTTCAGGATTCCCATGCGCCTGCATAGTGCCCATGTGCCTGGAAGTTGCCCATGCGCCTGCATAGTGCCCATGCGCTTGGAAGTTGCCCATGCACCTAAATTTTTCTCATGCGCCTGCATAGTGCCCATGCGCCTGGAAGTTGCCCATGCGCCTGCATAGTGCTCATGCATCTAAGGATTTAGAATATTTTTGATTTTTGGGGAAAAAGTGGCTTTGACTTGGGAGGTTCCCGGGGGCTATGAAAGTTGACTTTCTGAAGTCATAACCGTTGTGATAGGTGATGTATGATGTGAGGTAAGATGGGTGATTAGGCATGATGATGTGTGATTGATGATGTGTGATTGATGATGTTTGATGATTATGCATGATTGTATGATATGTTCCTTATGATAATGTATGTTTATTTTTCTTATGGCTTTACATGTCATGTTAATGAATGAACGAATGAAGTATTATGTAACGTAAAGTGAAAGATAATGACCGAGGAACACGAAGTAAGAATGCATGCATTATTGAATGATGAATGAACGAAGGAAAGGCTTGCAAGAACATATATGAGGTGAGCAACCCTGTCGTTGCAACAGACTCGGATAACGTGCAATTGTTGAGATTGCTTATGAGGTCAGCAGCCTGTTCTTACAACAGACTCGGATAGCGTGCAATCGTTGAGATTGCCTATGAGGTGAGCAACCCTGTGGTGGCAACAGACTTGGACAGCATGCTATCGTGAAGTTTCCATGAGGTGAGCAACCCTGTTGTTGCAACAGACTTGGATAGCGTGCTATCGTTGAGATTAGCAATGAGGTGAGCAACCCTATGGTTGCAATAGACTTGGATAGCGTGCAATCGTTGGGATTGCTAATGAGGTGAGCGACCCTGTTGTCACAACAGATTCGAAACAACGAATGTATAGAATGAACGAAAGTTGATGAATGTAATGGAAGATAATAATTATATTATCAATGTGTATGTGTATTGCACGGTCATGAATGAATGTAAAGCGCAGTATGATTTGAAAGAAAGTAAAGATCAGTTTTAACGATTGAAATGTATGTTTTATTATAAAACTAGAACTCACTCAGCAACGCTGACTTTAATACATTTTCAGTTGGCAGGTAAACATTGCTGAGGATGGCACGAGGGTGAAGCTACTTAGTAGGGGAAGGACTAGCATCCATTCATACTTGTTATCGTTGTTGTTTTGTAATGCAATTAAACAATTCTTTTGTATTCGGTTAAACTAAAGTGTATTACCCAGCAACAGTGTTTTAATTGAAATGAATGGCTTTTGTTAAAATAAATCCGCTGCTTACACTCATTAACTTATAATGTCTAATGTATTTAATGCTGTGAATGACCAACTTTGAGGTCTCCGGGATCGGGGTCTTACACAAATGGAGACTTGTGTCGTAGTTAGTCAAATCCACAAAAAACATAGTCATACATACAAATAAGTATAAATCCCATAACCCGGGAACAAGTGGACATAATGTGAATAATAAATAAAAGTCAATGCAATTGTCAAAGACATCAAAAGAGTTCAAAGCATTGCAATCATAAGGTCGTCACTAAGGCAGCATCCCTAGCTATCACCAATGATTGTTACCTGAAAAGATATGCTCAAAAGGTCAACATATAATTGGTGAGTTTGCAGGCTTAAATAATAAACAAAACTTGATGTTGTGTAAAAGTTTGGTAGGGCATGAGTTCATATAGTTATAAGCAAGTAATATCACATGTAAACATGAGCATCACAACTAAACCTATGATGTACACATAGAACTTGTTGGAACATATTCACCCTAGGGCCCATACCTGGCCATTGTCAGTCCCAACTAGTATACTAACAAACAAGGGTGGGGCTGTCAGCCCAATAGTACTATCATTACCTGTCCGTCGGCTCCAACACCGGAGTTAAATAGTTGTGAATAAAGAACCAAACAGACAACCGATGCATATACTAGATAATTACTTACAAAACAATAAACACAACAGTCCCAAGAAGTTAACAAGTTCATAACATAAAAAGGGTGAGCACACTTTTCCTTTTAGTTTATAAATATTTAAAATGAAAACGGGGCCGCGAAACTCATCTTGATTACGATGAAAATAAGTGAATAATAGACTTCAAAGGATGAGCACAAATGAACGACTCAAACACCTATAGTTAGTTATAAATAAGTCTTTTAACGCGATCAACGAAAAAAGATACATTCGGTCGGCTTCGGGTTATACGCTCCAACACACTATATTAGTAAAATAATAATAATAATAATAACAATAATAATGATAATAATAATAATAATAATAATAATAATAATAATAATAATAATAATGATAATAAGCTAAATAACCAAGAGAAACACACACACTCACACACCAACACACACTCTCAGACACACACAAACACACACTCTTGAACACACACAAACACATATGCAATACACATGTGCCATCACACACACATTATATACACACACGCACTAAGCCGAAACGAAATCCGCACGCACACACACAATATAAACGCATAAAATGCATGTATATGTAGTTCCACATACGTAGACACATTATATACACACATGGTGCACACACAGAGCAGTCGAAGGCTACTGTGTTTGGTCCCTTTTGGCATTCAACACACTCACACGCATTGCACTAAACTCACACACACTAACACACCTCATACACACACACTACCCTTAACCCACACACAAAACACACAAAATATGCGGATATATATATATATATATATATATATATATATATATATATATATATATATATATATATAAACACACACTGCATACACACGTATACATATACACAACCAATACATACACATCATCATCTTATACACATACGTATACACGTACAAGGCTACCACGATTACCTCGGGTGCACGTATTACACACACAACACATATACTTATGCATATATACTTACGATCACGTGTATGTATGTACAGTAGCCTTCGGTTGCTGTGTTCCTATCGGCACATACACAACATACACACGCACACACACTACACGCACACACAAGGTTACAACACACACACGACAAATATATGTATATACATATGAACACACACACGCAGGTATCTACATACAATCACAAATATACACACTTCCATATACAATGAACCATGATCAATATATACAAACAGATGCAAAACAACCCGAACGAAACCAAACCAAACATGACAATAAAACAAAACGAAACGAAACGAAACAAAATGAAGTTTAGGAATATCAGTTACCAGCAAAAAAAAGTAAACGGCGAGATGACGGCAACCGGTGGCGTCTTGATGGCAACAAAAGGTGGTGCGGTGGAGGTAGGGTTTTTGTGAGGGGGGTCGACGGTTTGGCTTACGTGTTTACAATTATATAAATATAATATTTCAAATTTACACTTAGGATCCTAGACCTTTATTAATTAATTGCCCAAGTTTAGTTCTATTACAATTTGAACCCTGGACTTTAATTATAAATAATATTGATCACATAATAATGTTAATATTTAATAATAGTAAAGTAAATATATTGATTATAATACTAATAATAATTAATTATTGATTATCATTTGTATAATATTTGACTAATTTGAGATTATTATAATATTAGGGTTGACACGTGAGACAAGTACGATGAGATTCGATTCAAGAACGAGTTAATTACACGGGAATAATAAATGCACGAGAAGAGTTAACGAGCTTCGAGTCGATTGATGGACCTAATAGTGACGGATGTCACACAAATTGTAGGACTTATTAGCAACCATCCGCTTATGTTTTTCCTTTGCAAGATGTTTAGGACTTACATGGCAAGACGGACTTACATGCCCCATCTTTTGATTTTGCCTCCTATGTCATGACATATTCTCAAAAAAAATATTTATCATATAGAATATATGCCTATGACATATCTTTTATTAATGTGCACATTGGCATCTTTTATTCCTGTGTGGCCTTTGGCATCTTTTTGCTCTTTTTGCATGATATATTCTTTTGACATTTGATTTTGACTCTTCTTTTTTGCTTTTTGATACTTTTCATATATATGTATATATATATAACTGATATTAGCTGATTCAGAAAGTAACAGGCTTGAGTATGACAAGACTGTAACTCTTTATTTGTTTTAGCATAGAATCGGTGTATTCACAAAACCCTTGATTAGTTACCCACTTCAATCATAGATAATTATTTTTAGTGTGTCATAGTAGAATATGCTTTTCATTCTTGATCATCAAGCCTATCAACATATCAACCATAATACACGTTAGTTTCTTGTAAACCTTCAAACGTAATGAATCGAAAAACAAGAAGTGTACTATCATTTCCTATACAGTCTTGAAAATTTAATTTTCTTAAACATTTGTAAACATAAAATCTTTTTATATTTTTCTTCAAACTTTTACTCCCCCTAAGAATAAAATCTTTTTCGAAGCTTTCAAATATTCTCCCCCTAACATTGTGATTATCTAGATAGAAAATTACAAGTTATAACATAATAAGAAAATATTTTGGAAAGGTTGTACAAATAATAGTTAACCGAAGTTAATCATTCCCGGAGATTGGACTAAAAATCAATCTGGAATGATCAAACGCCTTACTAAACAAATCAGCAATGTTGTTATCTAGATGAAACAGATTCCAAATGAATAAGCTTTCTTCAAACAATCACGGATAAAATGCATGCAGATGTCGAACGTGTTTCGTCTTTGAATGTTGAATTGGATTCTTCATGATATTAAGAACTACAGTGTTATCACACAAGATGCAAGTGTCATAAAAGTTAAGGCCATAATTAAGAAGTTTTGGTGAATCCACACAATCTAAGAACAACAACTCGAACAAGCCACATATTCAGCTTTAGTAGTAGAAGTAGAGACAATTTGTTGTTTCTTGCATTGCATAAAATGAGACAATTTCCTAAAAAATAACACCCTCTAGTTGTTGATTTTCTATCCAAGTTGCATCCTATATAATCACTGTCAGTGTAAGCAATAAATTGAAATTGAAGTTTTTAGGATACCAAAGACCAAGTGTGGTTGACCCATAAGATACTTAAAAATCCCTTGACAACTTTTATGTGAGATTCGTTCGGATACTTTTGTTGCACCCTGAAAGGATCATACATGCCAACTTAATAGGTGAATTGATGATTGTTCAGCTGGAATTCCACAAGTCCAAAAAGAAATGCGGATGAAGATCTGCAAGAAAAATAACAAGTGTTATCTTCCGTATTAGTTAATGCGGAAGACATAACTCTGATGCGGACAAGTGTTTACTCTTCCGCATTGACTAATGGGAAGACATAATACTAATGTTGAACAAGTTACTCTTCCGCATTGACTAATGCGGAAGAACAAAAGAAGATGCGAACAAGACTTTGCTCATCCGCATTGACAAATGCGGATGACCGACCAAATGCGCATAAGTATTTGTTCATCTGCATTAACCAATGCGGATGACAACTTACTAATGCAGATGATCAAGTGAAGATGCTAATCAAGATTATCTCATCTGCATTTGTCAATGCGGATGAACAAGCAGAGATGCGGATCAAGACTTAGACTGGTTTCTGATGTAATAGGTCAGGGGTAGTTTAGTCATTTTGTAAAGGCATCTTGTCTGCCTATAAATAGAATAGTTGACCTCGTACTAGGCGACGACTGATAGATAGAGAATTTTTGTTGTAATCATTCTCTGTATTTATCAACTTTCATATATCAATACAAACAGCATTTATGAGTATTTTTTCTTGCTTTGAATGTTCTTTCATTTTTTGTTTCCGCCACTCAATCATTGACTTGATTATCATATTTGATTCACAGTAAGACTATCACTCTTACAGTCAATTGGTATCAGAGCTTTGGCTCTCGATTCTCTTTCAGATCTGCGCACAGACTGAATAGAATTCGATTGATCTGGTAATCAAGTTGCTAGTAGTGGATATCATCATCTCTACTTAGTAAACAGCAAGAATACTCATGTCAAACAGCAAGAAAATCATTACAAGAACTCATTCTGAACCTCGATAGAACTGCTTGAACAAGTTGGACTCATCAAACACATCAAAAATTAAAATCAACTAAATCTTACTCACACAAATCAACATGGATTCTAACAGTTACTCTGAACTAGGTCATACACCTAACCTCCCATGCTTAAACACAAATCTGAGTTTAAATAGTGGAGAATAAGGTTTAGAAATTATATCACAGAGTGTAGATCCTGATTTTGGATCTCAATATGTAAGGGTCCACATATCCTGTTACTCTATCAACACTCAAGCTGCACTTTACAAGACTACTAGAATACCAATTGAAGACTTAACTCTGGATGAAGATGATTATAAGAAAATCAAAATTGACCTCAAAGCATACTCAATCTTGACTCAAGCACTCAAATGGATGTGCTGAAAAGATTGGAAAAGTATGGACTGCTAAAGCTATTTGGGGATGCACTAAGATTATGTGTGAAGGAAGTGAGGTAGCTGAAATTAACAAAGACAATCTGGTCAATCAGTATGAAACCTTCCACCACACCAAAGGAATCCATATCAAAACAACTGCACAGATTTGTACAGTTGGTAAATGATTTGGAAATCATGGAGTTTCTTACAATATTAAAGAACTTAACAAGAAAATGTTTACAGTCTCCCTGAAAGCTGGAAGCAAAATGTCACCATGCTGAAAAATACTCTTATCTTGAGAGTACCACTCTAGACATTATGATAGCCAAGATTGAAGCTTTGGAACTTGATGAACGAAGCAGAAACCTGAGTGGACCAAGAGTGATTGAGGCCTACAATTTCCTTCAGAATCTCATTCTGTTGAAAATGCTTTCATCACAGAGGAAGATGATTTCATCTCATCAAGAGATCAAATGAACAATACTGGGTCATTGCAACTCTACCATTCAATCATCCTTCAACTTCATCATAGCACCCAAAGTCTCCACTGCTCCTCAAACCTCTCTTGAAGACTCAAGATTAGAAGAGCAAAAGGCAACTTACAATGCCTTTGTTGCAAGCTTTGAAGCCTACCTAGGGGAAGACTCACTTCTGCCCCCTAATTCAGGAAGATTTGGAATATGGATCCTGATGATGTTGAGAAATGGATCTACATTGGCAAATGGCAATGATTGCCATGAGAGCAAGAAATTCTTCAGAAAAGGAAGAAAACTGAGCCTGAATGAGAACACAAAACTTGGATATGATAAATCCAAGGTGAAATGCTTCAACTATGGCATGACTGGCCATTTCTCAAAGAGTGCAATGCCCCAAAAGGAACAACTATCAAAGGAACTCTCCAGGCCAATCATCATCATAGCTAACTCAAGCTATCACTCAACAATCAACAACAACAGTATCATTATTCTCATGTCAATAAACATACCAGAATCAACCACAGCTGACAAATCAAGCCCATGCAAGCAGTCAGCCTTCTGCCAGTGCCCTTGTGATTAAACAAGATGTGATATGTGAGTGGAGTGTGTATGTTGAGGAAGTCAAGCCTCAATTCCAAAATCATGCTCTTATGGCTCATATCAACGATGGACCATCTTCAATGCCTACTGAGGTAAAAACTAACCTTTGTAGTGAAAAATGCATAAATGAATTACAAGAGTATAGAGAACACAACCATAAACTGGTAGATAAAATTAAAGAAGAAAAGGTGAAGTCAGAAATGATAAAGAGAGAACTAAAAGTTTTGAAATCAAAATCAAATCTCTCATTTCTGACATAGAAAAACTGCATGGTGAGAAATACACTCTTGTAGCTGAAAATGAGCTACTTACTGAAAAGTTAGCTCAAGCTAAAGCTCAACAATCTATGACTAAAGTGAAACTTGAAAAGTTTCAAATGTCTTCAGTCAAGCTGCAAGAGATGCTGGATTCACAAAAGGATCCAAGGACATGTCAGGGATTGGTATAATTCATGTCCTCCACCATACAATGACAATTACACTGTCATGCCTGACTCTGTCTCACTCTCTTAATCAATTGAACCTAAAACTATGGAACCTAAATCAGTATTGAAACAAGTGACTAATCCTCAAAACAAACCTGATGTTTATTTTGAAACCAATGAGGATAAAATCAAGTTAGGTCACCCAATCAAAATCAAAAGTGTTCAGACAAGACAGTGAGTGTCATGAAACCATCAAGCCCTGTAAAAGCAATTGTACCTTTTATAAAATTCATACCATCTGTTTACAAGGCAAAAAGAAATATGTCAAGACAATGAAACCCACTACTAAGAGTAGTTCTGATAATGAGATTATATCTCCATAAAATTCAAGCAAATCAGAAAAGGTTTCACTAAAAAAGAAACAAACTGTAAAACTGAGTTCAACACATAAAACTTCATCAGACCCTCAGTCATCAAGGTTAAGGCAGGGAGTTGGGTTTGATATCTGTAACAGGAACATGTTGACTAGTTTGAGAAAGGAGTGAGAATAGTTGAAGAAACAGAAACAGCCTAGACAATGAACAAAAGTAGTGTTGTGAAGCAACCACTAAAAGGGTTGATTCTGATTCATCACCTAAAGAAAAGAAAGTAACTCATCAAAAGAAAGTATCAGTTGAGTCACACAAGGAAAAATCTGATTCAAGAAACAAACAAATGTATTATGATATTTGTGACATGTTCAATCACAAGACAGATAAATGCTTCTTCAATCAAATTGTTCTATCTATGATATGAATAATCACTCCACCAAAAATTGCTATTTCAACAAGTATTGTTCAATCTGTGACATGAACAATCACAATACATCTGATTGTACTTTAATCAGAAGGGGTTGAGAATTTCACAACACAAGCCCATCTCAAAAACATCTACTGTGATGCACTCTATCAGACCTCATCTTCATAATACTCTATCTAGGACACCTAGATCAACAAATGACAGAAATAACTTGAAGGATTTAAGGAAGGGTCAAAGAAATCATTTCATAATGAAACACAAACTTGACCTTCCTAAGAAAAACCAATCTTTGATAATGAAACTCGGGCTAAATTTTTACAAAGAAATAGAGACCAACGATTTCATTATTCATCTGAATCCTCAGTAGATGTTGATGAGATGACTCGACCAATTCATCATCAAAAATCTCCCAGAACACCTCCATCCAAATCACATTCAGAGGGAAATACCAGGAGGTGACTATCATGAATAGGAACGGAAACCTAAGACCATCATGGCTTGGGTTCCTTATTCTAATTAGTTCTTTTTGCTTGTAGGTTCATCCACACAGGTCTAATAGCCTATGGTACGTAGACAGTGGATGCTCCTGACACATGACTGGAGATCGTTCCCTCCTTCATGATTTCAAGTACATACAAGGAACTACTGTGGCATTCGGTGGAGATTCAGAAGGTGGTAGAATTACAGGAGAAGGATCTGTGACAAATGGGATGCTGAGCTTTGACAGAGTGAATTACTGTGAATAAATGAATTTCAATCTGCTAAGCGTGTCTCAGATCTGCGACAAAAAATATCCCACTCACTTTACAAACACTCACTGCTACATTCTGAAACCTGGATTTTAGATCCCTGAAGAATGGTTGTCTTAAGAATCCAAGGAAGAATAATACATATGTCTTAAACCTGTGTTCTGCATCACCTAAGGAAGAAACATGTCTTTTGTCTAAAGCATATTTGATGAGTCACAGCTTTGGCATAGACGTTTGGGGCACACTAACTTTAAAAATAGAACAAGTTAGTCAAAGGAAACCATGTCATTGGTCTCCCTCAAAAAGAATTCAATTTTGTTGATCAGTGTTCAACGTGCCTCAAAGGAAAACAACAAATCGTCTCACAAAACCAAGCTGGTGAACACTAACAATACTCCATTGAAGTTACTTCACATGGATCTTTTTGGACCAACTCATGTAATGAGTATGGAAAAGAAACAGTATTGTTTAGTGATCATTGATGACTTTTCTCGATTCACATGGGTGTTCTCCTACTTCATAAAATGAAACATCCCAAATCATTCAAGAATTTATCACTAAAATTGAAAATCAACTTGATCTTAAGGTCAAAATAATAAGAAGTGATAATGGTACACAGTTCAAAAATGAAAATATGAGTTCCTTTTGTGCAACCAAAGGCATTGCTCATCAATTCAGTGCAGCTAGAACTCCTCAACAAAATGGGGTAGCTGAAAGGCGAAATAGAACACACTGATTGAAGCAGCAAGAACGATGCTAGCCGATGCTAAACTGCCAATCACCTTTGGGCAGAAGCAGTTAACACATCATGCTTTGTGCAAAATCGAACTCTAATTGTTAAAGAAAGTAACATGACACCTTATGAACTGATCTTTCATAGGAAACCATTTATTGGATTCCTTAAATCATTTGGTTGTCCAGTCTCAATATTAAACACCCGTGATCATTTGGAAAATTTTCATCCAAGTCTGATGAAGGATTCTTTGTAGTTATTCTTCTTTCTCAAAGGCTTATAGAGTGTTCAATCCTAGACTGAACATTATTGATGAATCTACAAATGTTCAATTCAAAGAACATTCGTTTCCCAAATCTACAAATGGTCCTGACTGGTTGTTTGATATTGACACATTTACAAATCATTTGACCAATTTCACTTGTCTGATGCAGGAAATACATTTAGGTGATACTTCATCAACTGTAGAAAGAAGAGATAATTATCCATTGATTCCACCAACATCTGATGAACATATATGAAGATGTTCCTCTTCAAGTTGATCCCATTAGACATTGTCACAAAACCTTAGTGTTTCTTCTGAAGAAGGTCCCAGCTGGTACCATCTCACTCAGATGACTTGTCAAATGAGATCAGAAATCAAAAACAGGCTTCTCATCCAGTAGAAACACAAGGTACATCAAATGATGCAAGCAATCTCAATGTTGCTGAAGATGTAGCAGTTACTGAAACAGAAGTTGGCAATCTTCATAATTCAACAACAATACAAGATGAATGTGCCTCTGACCATAATGAACTAATGTCTCTATTCTTGATGTAACTATTGCTGGTGACTCCATTCCAACCACAAGAATACACAAGAATCATCCAGTTGAAACCATTATTGGTGATCTTAATGAGAGGGTGACTAGAAGCAAGTCCAGTATTGCAAACATCTATTTGTTCTTTGCTTTCTATGTCAAACAGTACCCAAAAACATCAAAGAGGCACTTCAAGACAATAGTTGGATTGAAGCAATGCAGGAAGAATTGCTCCAATTCAAGAAGCAAGAAGTATGGCAGCTGGTAGATCTTCACGAAGGACAATACCCTATCGATACCAGATGTTGTACAGGAACAAGACTGATGATGAGAGGGATCATCATCAAAAATAAAGCAAGACTAGTGGCACAGGGATACACTCAGGATGAAGGAATCGACTACGACGAAGTGTTTGCTCCTTTTGCCAGACTAGAAGCAATCAGAATCTTTCTTGCATATTCTGTGTCCATGAAATTTACTATTTATCAAATGGATGTAAAGTGTGCCTTCCTGTATGGAAAGATTGCTGAAGAAGCTATGTGAGTCAACCACCTGGCTTTGAAGATCCAGATTTCCTCATAAGTTTACAAGCTTGACAAAGCTCTGTATGGTCTTCATCAAGAACCAAGAAATGGTATGAGACTCTATCATCCTTTCTTCTTAACATGGGTATGAAAGAGGAAAGATTGATCAGACTCTCTTAGAAGAATAAGAGGAAAAGACATGCTGTTAGTCCAGATCTACATGGATGACATTATATTTGGCTCGACAAACAAGCAACTCTGCAAAGAATTTGAAGACCTTATGCATTCAAAGTTCCAAATGAGTGCTATGAGGGAACTCACCTTCTTTCTAGGGGTGCAAGTCCAACAAACAGCAGATGGAATCTTCATCAACCAATCAAAATATGTAGAAACCATGTTGAAGAAATTCACTTTGCTGACTGTCAGTCTATCAGAACTCCTGTGGATACTAAAGTGAAGATTGGGCCTGACCCTAAAGGCAAATCAGTGGATCAGACTCACTATCGATCAATGATAGGCTCACTTATGTATCTAACAGCCAGTAGGCCTGACATTATGTTTGGTGCTTGTGTGTGTGCCAGATATCAAGCTGATCCAAAAGAATCACATGTGAATCCAGTCAAGAGGATATTTAGATATCTAAAGGGCAAGCCAGCTATTGGATTATGGTATCCTAAGGAAGGAGAATTTAATCTCTATGCCTACACAGACAGTGATTATGGAGGATGCAACTTCAACAGAAAATCCACTTCTGGCGGTTATCAATTTCTTGGTCCCAGACTAGTATCTTGGCAATGCAAGAAGCAGACAAATGTGTCTATGTCCACAGCAGAAGCTGAGTATATTGCTGCATTAGCATGTTGCTCTCAAGTTCTCTGGATTCAAAACCAGATGCTTGATTATAGTTTTAACTTCTTGCACACACCAATTTCTATTAACAACACAGCTATTGTCTTTATAACTAATAATCCAGTTCAGCACTCAAAAACAAAACATATTGAGATTAGATATCATTTTTTGAGAGACTATGTTGAAAAGGGTTTAATCAAATTGATTCGAGTACTAACTGAAAATCAATTAGCAGATTTGTTTACCAAGGCATTTGGACCTAGTAGGTTTGAATTTCTAGTTCAGTCAATTGGCATGATTAACCTTGAGTAAAAACTATGAAAAACATCAAAAACAATTTAAAGCATCAGAAAAACCACAAAAAGAAATCAAGCTTGATGAGGAAAAGAATTCTTTGGGAAATGATATAATTACAGTCGTTATATCATTCACTGTGCTTAATTTCAAAATGTAAAAACTGAAATGACTTACCAGATATGTTGGTAGGCTCAACTTGGAAGAAAAGATACATGCAGTGATGAATTAAAGACATATTCAATGTGAAACACTCATCACAAAATATAGGTATGTATTGGCTTATCTGAATGCATGTGTGTGTAGTAACCTAAACACACCAGGTAATGATACTTTATGAATCTATTTCACCACATCATGTTTCATCTTTGTTTTGCTGAGCAAAGACCTGATGAAACTTTCATATAATGCAGATGTCATGATCCAAAAGATTCCCAATGTGGAACACATCCAAAATTGGATGAATCAACAAAGTAATACATTCCAAGTGAATGAACAAAAGAATCCTATCATGGATCACCTTCCAAAGTAAAGTGAAAAGAATCCCAATGTGGATCAACATGTAAAAGGATCAAATTAAAAGAATCCCAATGAGGATCAGTGAAAATGAGATTTCATGACTTAAGTAACCTGGTAAGAAAAGTTGTGAAAAAGTTCTACCATGCATTGTATAAGGAGGGTTGATCATTCCATGCTTATGTGTGTGAGGTACACATTGAATAATAAATCAACCAAAACATGATAAAAGTCATTTGCATCAAAATATCAACCAGGTATGGGTTTAAGAGGACAAACATACCTTCAATCCATTTAATCATGTCCATTTAATCATAAAGGATGCACAAGTGTAATGTAAGACTGATATGATCCCAACAAAGAGATTTTTCTCTTCATTATTAATATTAATCAAAATAATATTCAAAAAGTTTTAAATCTTTAAAGTTTCTCTCCAAATGTGGATATAAACTTTAGGGGGAGTAATTTAAAATTTTTAGTAAGTCCAAATTATTGTGTAGTAACTCAATTTTGAAAAACAAAACAAAAAGAATTTTAGTTGGTGTTGTTGCAAAAAGTCATACTATTATATCTTAGCTTTTGTAGATTCTTAGAAGCACGATAAGTCCAAGATCTGTCAAAATTAGGAACTTATATTAATTGTGACATACAAGTCAATCGAAGCAAGAATTGACAACTTCAATAGCCAACTTCATAAGAAAAATCAATCAAGGACACCTCTTCAAAAGATGAATAATCAATTCAATCACATTAACTTTTGATTAAGTTCAAAAGCTAATGCAGGTAAGTGCATTAGTTAATGCGGGTGAAGGTAACCCATGCATGTAACTAATGTGGGTAACAATATTTATTATCAAGTGCAACTATGCAGACAATGATTTTACTCTACCGCATTAGTGTATGGAGTAAATGTGGAATTTACTCTACCGTATTTATATAGTTAACAAATGCGTATGAACAGGTCTCTATCGCATTTGCTATAGTGCTATGTTGACTTGTCAATCGCATTTGATATAGTTGCACAAATCATGATTGACTTTGTTCTATCGCATTTGCTACAGTGTACAAATATGGATAGGATAAAACAAGCAACTCTACCGCATTTACAACACAAATGCAGACAGCCAAAGGTTTTAGTATAACTTCCACATTTGAAACAATAGGGAAATGCGGTCAGTCAAAAATTCGTCCTCCACATCTGCTACAGTAACAAATGCGGATGACCAATAGTAGCCAAATGCAGACTGTCAATGTCAAAAGGTTGTCTTCCGCATTTGCTACAGTTAACAATGCGGATGACCAAAAGTCAAACTGATTAACCTTCCGCATTTGCTACTGTTACAAATGCGGATGACTAAAAGTCAAACTGATTAACCTTCCGCATTTGCAACAGTCAACGAATACGGATGACTGTATCTACTTTTAAACTTGTAAAATTTTTCAAATTGCATTATTAGACTATTTAAAGGAATTCAAACGGGTCATTTAATACTTTTCAAATTTGAGAGACTTTATAGTGAGACGAGCGCAAACATACAGTACACCATCTCCAATCATCATCATCATCATAAACATTCAAAGATTTTGTTGTGATTCTTCTCAAAACATTCTTGTCATCGATTCAGAACTACAGTTATTTTGAAGATAAGGTATAATTACAATAAAATTTTGAAACCAAGACCTGAGTTTCGGACTATTAACCTAAATCCAAAAATGAACCAGATAATAATGAAGAACACCAAAATCAAACTTATTAATGTGATGTAATACACATTTTCAACTTCAATAACATACATATTGATAGGAATTCAACTAATATTGAAAACCTTGATATCATGTTTACTATGAAAAATAAAGCAAAATGAAAAAGAAAAATGTGTAACAAATTAAAGTCACTTCATCTACTGAATGGTTCAAAAATTGAAACTGTGATTGTTAAATGACAAATTCACCATTTGCCATTACAGCAATTCAACACAAATAACAAGAAGTCTTCCTTGTTAATTCAAAGTCAAAACTAATAACTAACACACATGTCTCTTATGCATATTACATGGCAAATCTTACATGGAGCAAGCTCCATACCGTCAGCGGTTATTTAAACCCTGATGTGCCAGAAGCAGAAGGACTAAGAGACATCATCAGATTCATCAATACCACAAGGATAGCATATGCCATCACAGTCAGACCAACTATCTATGAGAATCTCATAAGGTCTTTCTGGAACTCAACTGAGGTTGTTGAAGTTGATGGCATTAGAACACTCACTGGGAGAATTAACAGTGAACACACATTGATCATTAGTGAAGAGTCAGTTTGAAGATGTCTAAGGTTTGGTGATGATGCAAATGCTCCTTTGGAACTGAATGATGAAGACATAACCACATTTTTGCTGAAATTGGTTATGAAGGAGGTTATGAAGCTAAGCAAATTGTTAAGGGATTGGTTGATCTACCATGGAGATTCCTTATCCATATGTTTCAGCACTACTTGTCAAAGAGAAAAACAGGATGGAATGACATTCCAGTCCTCACATCATCAGCTATCTGTGCTCTATGCACCAATAGGCCATTCAATATGTCTGCATATGTTTTCAATGGCCTGGTTTCTAACATTCAAGAAGGATTAAGATACAAGTTTCTGATGTATCCCAGATTCATTTAATGTCTAATCAATGAATCATTTCCTGACATTGCAATGAAGGACCAGTGCTTGACATTCCACACTATGATGCAAGATCATGTAAGTATATAAAGAAGAGAGACCCTAGAAACTTTTATAGTGGGGCTCACACTCCTCTTCTGCCTTGGATGATGCAACAGATAAATCAAGAAGCACAACCATCTCCACAACCATCACCACAACCTGCAGCTCAACCATCACCAATACCATCACCAATACAATCACCACAACCTGCTGCTCAACCATCACCAATACCAACACCTCAACCATCACCAATACCATTACCACAACCATCTCCACAATCATTACCACAACCAACACCATAAACAACCACTCAACCTACACCTATATCACCTGATCATTACTCTCCAATATCACCACCACAACAATCACCTATATCCCCTTTTCAACCTGTGCCATCACAAGATTACCCTGCTGATGTAGGAGGATCAACCAGTGCTTCAAAAGCTTCCAAATCATCTTCTAATGAGAAGGATCATCACACTCATATGCCTGCAAAAACATCAACTTCTGAGCCTGCTCCCTCAGAAAGTTTTGCTGATTCAAATGTTAACAGACCAGATGAGAAGGATGAATTGATTACTGAATTGATGCAAAAGATTGAAAGAATGGAGAGTATTCTAAATAGAAGGGCAAGAATCATAGATGATAGAATTCTAGAACTAGATGAGAAGGAACTGGAGCTAAAAGATCTTAAAGATAAACATAAGGCTGAATTGACTTAGAAAGATAAGGAAATTGAAATTGTAAAGGCTGCCCTTAATCACTCAAGAGAAGAAGTCAGTGGACATATTGACACTCTTGAAATTCAAAATATCAATGGAGGAACAAGAAAATATCATAGAAGAACAAGCTAATACCATCTCCAAACTTGAAAAAGAAATTGATAGCAAGAACAAAAGGATATCTGAGCTTGAAATGATGATTAAGATCCAAAGAAATGAAGTGGATGATGATGATGAGAAAGAAGAAAAAGAAAAGGTTGATGTTGATGACAACCAGTCAGTTGATGAAAATGAAGAACAAGAGGGTAATACAAGTCAGACAGAGCATGAGGAACATAGTTTAGATATGGTGCTTTATTCTGGAGAAACCTCTACTGATCAGAATAGAAGACATGGTATCCAATGCACAAACTGATGACTTGATGATTAAAGCCATGTTTCTGATCAATCAAGGTTATGATCCTAATGAAGTGTTTGGAATGACTTATGAAGGCATGAAGGAGGAGGAAGAGAAAGTAAAAAGGCTACTTGATCCAACAATTGAAATTGAGTATGAAAAGGCAATCTTCAAAGATACTACTGTGCATAAAGGTTCTTCTGTGAAGAAATCATCTGGATATGATAGACCATTGCCAAGACAGACTCCTCCATCCAAGCTATCATCAATGAAAAGGTCATCTCCAATTCATAAGCCACTATTTCCTGATCCTTATAGTATGACTGATAAGGAAATGAAGGATTACCTCACAAATCAAGGCTTCACCAAAGAAAGTTGGATAACATGAAGACAAATTCTTTAAGAGCTACTACTCTCATGATGATAAATGAGAAGAAAGAAAAAATAAAGCAGTTGGAAGAAGAGGTGCTTAACAAGAATCCAAGAGGAAGAGTGTCTGCACATGACATGAGTCTTACTCACAAAGATCAAGATTATCTTGCACCTATCATTCATAATATCCAGAGTGGCTTACTGAACCCTCTCAACTGAAGCTTTAAGAAGGGTTGACCACTACTGAGATGATCAGAGGAATATCTACTCCAAAAGGCAAAACAGATCAAAAAATTATTGCCTGGAAGTATGATAGTGCATGGAACATGTTTGTGGTCAAAAGGATCTCTGGATTAGTGCAATTCTTTACTGAGTACTCTGCTTTGGTAAATGCACTTGAGATTCATGACTTGAAAGAACTGGCCAACCTAGAGCTGATCAACCATAATGCCATGTACAGAGGCTATGAATTTGAAGAAATACTCAAAATGTTCAAAAGAACAAACAACTTCAACACTTTGAAAGCTACATGCATTATGAAAGACAAAACATTCAAGAATCCAATGGAAAAGAAACAAACAAAACCAGCAGAAGACGTTGTATTCCCTGAACTCAAAGTCAAACCTACTGAAGCCTTGAAAAGAAAAATGGTAGCTGGTACACATTCCTCAATTCTAATTTCAAATGTGTTTTATGATGAGAAGACATATGAGTTAGTGATTGAGAGAAATGGGGAGGAAAAGAGGGTGCTGAGATTAGATTATTCAGTGGTTATGAAGTGAGATTATTGGACCAATCATACATTCAATACATCTATACAAGACACTTTAGAGAGACATCAAAAAAACTGGGTGAAGAAGATCTACATTTCATTCTGAAATGTATCAAACTACTAAAGATGGCCTATGATCAGATCAATGCAAAAAGAGAGAAAAGAAAGAAGAAGAAGACACCTCTCCAATTGGGCAACATTGTCAAGCTTGAAGTTGATGTAGATGGTTCCTTATTAATTCACAGAGATGGACTTTCAATGGTTTCTCATTGGGAACCTATCTCTTTGAAGAAGCTACCACTTGAAGCAATCCATAATATGAGCAGAATGAAGATTCATGTACTGAGCAAGGATAAAATGTCAGAGGCTCAAGACTTTGTCAACATGATCAAAGCAATTCTGGATCCAAGACAAGCTGCACCTTTTGTATCATCAAAAGACCCAGCTGAATCATCACAACATCAATCACCTCCCAAACATTAAGGAAAACTAGGTTGTATAATCCTTAGGGGGAGTATTGTTACACCCTGAAAGGATCATACATGCCAACTTAATGGGTAAATTGATGATTGGTCAGCTGGAATCCCACAAGTCTAAAAAGATATGCGGATGAAAATCTGCAAGGAAAATAACAAGTGTTATCTTCCGCTTAAGTTAATATAGAAGACATAACTCTGATGCGAACAAGTGTTTACTCTTCCGCATTGACTAATGCGGAAGACATAATACTAATGCTGAACAAGTTACTCTTCCGCATTGACTAATGCGGAAGAACAAAAGAAGATGCGGACAAGACTTTGCTCATCCGCATTGACAAATGCGGATGACCGACCAAATGCGCATAAGTATTTGTTCATCCGTATTAACCAATGCGGATGACCAACTTACTAATGCGGATGATCAAGTGAAGATGTTGATCTAAGATTATCTCATCCGCATTTGTCAATGCGGATGAACAAGCAGAGATGCGGATCAAGACTTAGCCTGGTTTCTGATGTAATAGGTCAGGGGTAGTTTAGTCATTTTGTAAATGCATCTTGTCTGCCTATAAATAAAATAGTTGACCTCGTACTAAGGCGACGGCTGATAGATAGAGAATTTTTGTTGTAATCATTCTCTGTAATTTATCAACTTTCATATATCAATACAAACAGCATTTATGAGTATTTTTTTCTTGCTTTGAATGTTCTTTGATTGTTTGTTTCCGCCACTCAATCATTGACTTGATTATCATATTCGATTCACAGTAAGAATATCACTCTTACTCAACCCCAGTCAACTTTGATAATATGCACACTGAAAAATAGGGAACATGATGTATGACTTGCTAGTAGTAAGATACATCAGGGATCCAATCATTAATCGATACATGTGTTGATCAACATCTTCTTTAGTGAGATCTGGATTCAAAGTAGGACATGAAGACATAAGAGTTAGAGCAATCTTGGAATCTTAGAACTTGTATTTATCAAGAATACTATGAATATACATTTCTTGATAAATCAATATTCCTTTATCATCTTGCTTGACTTGGATGCCCAAGAAGAATGACATTTCTCCAAGAGAACTCATCTCAAAATTTTTCTTTATCACTGCCTCAAATTCCTTTCACAATTCATCATTTTTAGAGCCGAAAATAATATCATCAACATAGACTTGAACAAGAATAATTCCAAAGAAGTTAAATCAGATTTTGGTTGAAAACCTAAACCATAGGTCCCTTCACCATTGGTGTTAACTAATGAAGGTAATGAAGTATAATCATGATTAATCGGTGGTGCAATGTTAGAGTAACCAACTCCTCATTTTCCACCACTAACTTTCTATGTCATTTGAGACTTGATTATTCCTTCAACCATATTTGAAGACAATTCAAACTTTTAAACAATTAGTTTCAAAGATAAGAATTCACTATTTAATTTGTTAATTTCCAAAGAAAGCTCATTATTACACTTAGTCAATTTTTTTATGTTACAGTCTTTATCATAAAGATTTAATTTTGACTGATAAACTGATTTGTTTAAACACCTATTTCATATTTGAAAATTCTCTCATTAGATTTATATTTTTGTGCTTGATATTGAAGTTTTTAAACTTCAACAATCAATCTTTCATTGTGAGCTCTATATCTATTAATCTTTTCGGTACAGTTAGTTTAATAGATACTAAAATATACCTCTTCAGTTTTTCCTTTCTTCTCTATCTCTTAATGGACACATTTACCATGAAGGCTTTATGGTTGAACTTTACTACTTCAGTTTCTGGAGTAGTCTCAACAGCATTTCCTTAAACATCACATGTAATAGCTGGAATAATCTCAACAACTTTTTCTACTTTCACCACCTCTTGAGTTGGAGTAGTCATAGCAGCTTTGACATTAACAGATTAAGGCATATCCTCAATTATCACTTCAACCCCCTCAGCAACTTTATCATTCACCTTTTCTACTTCAAATTCCTCTTCCTCAGCAAACACTCCACTCAACATATCATCAGAAACAAATTCTACAAATAGATTCTCTTTAGCAATCTCTTCTTTATTCTAAATTTCCACCAAAGAGCAGTGGAAAACTTGATATCTAGAGCTTCCATCTATTCTGACCAATCATACTCCTCATATGTTTGAGACACAAGAGCCTTGGTATTAGCTGTACTAGCTTGGTCTTGCTTTATTTCCTCTTCCACTGTTACCATCATTTTACCTTGATCACCTTGATTGTTTCTACCTTCAAATTACTCTCTTTCAAAATGACTAGGTTTATCATAGTTGTAACATTTTAGGTTTGACTTGTCAAAACCTATATTTCTTGAATTGTTCAACCCGAAAACCTTTCTCCCAATTCTTTTGGCAAAATTCTTTGCCCTGTAAACCACCATCGACATCTAATATTTTATGTGGTTCTCTTCAACATCATCAGGGTTGACTTGTTACAAATCATCAACCAAGACATTAGGTGGACTAATTCTTCCTGAAAAGAAGGCTTCATAGCTATTCATGAACAAAATGAAAAAAACCAGATGCTCTTTAGCTATTTGAATGGTTTGCTTGGTTGACTGAGAATTCACAACAAAGGCTTGTTATATTGGTTGGGTGGTTTAGGTTAGTGAGTAAGTTTGGGTGTAAGGTTCGGGTTGTCTTTGGACATAAGGATTTTGGTGAGTGATGGATAATAAGGTAATTATTAAGGTATGGCTTCATTTTTCACACTGGATTGAGCTGATGCTGATGACTATTGTAACTAACATAGCTGAGAGTAGCTAACATAGTAGTTTGTGTTACTTGCCATCTTTGCATAAATTGTTGTAGCTTTTGCTCCCATGGTTTTGATGTAATTAGCATCCCTTTGCTTATCATCCATATCATAGGATTTGATTGTAGAAATAGATCACTTAAATACATGGTAAACAGATTGTCCTTTTGATGGTAGTGCAGTTCTTGTTCCAGCTGTAAGGTAGAGAATTTAATAGCTTTTTGTTTATAGCTATGTTCTCTAGGGTTATCCATGCACTTTTCATTTTTGTGATCAACTTCACAAACCTAGACATCTGAGCCTCTAATGTCTCACCAAGAATATGATTAAACATATTGAATTCTTGGTTGAGCATATCTTTCCTGCTCTCTCTCTCATATCTTTATTTCCATGATTGTTCCCCCATAGCATCCCACAAATCTTTTGCTTTTGTATAGTCCTTAAACTTTTGTGCAATCTCAGTTGTGAGTACCATAGTGATTGCAGTATAAGCTTTTTCACCAATCTCCATTCTTTTAAGATCATCTTCATCCTAGAGATGTTCAGGTTTAGCAATCCATTCCTCTTTCTCATTTTTATATAAAGGAATGTATGGACCTTGCTTCGCGTCATCCGGGTTTAGTGTAAACAACATGATTCTGAAAATGATATGCCTAATCTAGATATTCTTCTTCATTCAACAAACATGGAGGCTTTGTGCTTGTACCTACCTCATTGTCAAGATTCATAGTAGCTGTGATATTTTTCAGATTTGCCATAGTAAATTCTTCAAACCAACTTTGAATTTTTCTTAAAAATCAAAGTTCTTGCGCGAGTCCGTAAAAACTTTTTGGGCGGAAATTTCAACCACTGAAACTATGTGAAATGTTCAAGTTTCGCGCCTGTAACAAACTTTGTAACTGCCTTGCACGAATATTCAAGTTTTTGCACAAGAAGAAGGTTTTCACACAAAAACAGAAGTTTTCACCTTAATCAACTTCACCAATTTGGAACTTTTCAGGTTTAATTTTGATCCTAATTAATTAGATTTTGATTAATCACTTGTTGAATTAGTGAACTATGTTAAAATTTGTTCCAAGTTATCTCTAATTGATTCAATTAAGCTAGTTTAAGCTCAAGAACATCATCAAATGACCAATCATCAAACTTAACAGCTTCATCAGCTTCAAACTTGATCAAAATCAACCAATAGGTTATTTATCTTCGAGAATTAAGCAAATCTAAGAACATGAACTATTCAAATCAATAGTTTCAACTTCAAGTCAATCGATCTAGAGCATTCAAGCTCTAATACCCATTGTAAGGATCGTCACAACAATCTGATCGATCTCATAATTATGAATGCAGAATGTAAACTATTACATATTGAGAAGTAGAAGAATAGAATTGAAGATCACAATGTAAATAACTTCTCTTTGATTGCTCTCTGAATTCAAAATATTACACAAGAATACAAATTCAGGAAATTGACAAAAGCTTACTAAATACTAAGCAAACTAAGTATTTATACTCAACTAGAATGTTCTTGCATGAGATCAACTTCTCACGCGATTAGCTAGTTCTCATGCGACAAATAAGTTGTCACGCAGCTTCTTTCACTTTTTGCTTCTTTGATTTGATTTCCCGAGCCTCTAGGTTCAACCCCTATGTAACGCCCTGAAAAATGTCAAAATGAGTTATCAATGAAAATGGGCTTAATTAGTGGGTATTTAATAAAAAATAAATGAAGGAAATGGGTTATGGGCTAAATTAGGCTTATGGGCAAGAAACTAAGTGATTAAGAGCCCATAATCAGCCCCTTAACCCACCTAATCAGCCAACATCTTCCTCATTTGCAACCTAGCCACCAATTTCTAAAAAGAGAAAGTAGACAGAGAAAATGAAGAAAAATCAAGATTTGGATATTTAAAGGTTAAGAGAT
This sequence comes from Flaveria trinervia, assembly GCA_025506515.1. Classification (NCBI taxonomy): domain Eukaryota; kingdom Viridiplantae; phylum Streptophyta; class Magnoliopsida; order Asterales; family Asteraceae; genus Flaveria; species Flaveria trinervia. The sequence goes on from CM046455.1 coordinate 61,183,774, forward strand.
TGAAGAGATCAAGCATCATACCACAAGAAATAAGCAAGAAATCTAGGTAAGAATCAGCCTCTAAACCACTCTGTAGATCAAACCCCGATTCTAGGGTTTTGGGTTTTGAAATGTTGCAAAGAATCACATAAAGGTCATATTTTTACGTGTGAAAACATGTAAAAAATTAGATATAGCTTCATGGATGATAAACTAAGGGTTTGGACATAAAATGTTGTGATCTGCGAAACTGTCTGCTCATCTAGCAAAATTGCATATTCAAGCTATGAAACTATGAGCTTTCTGCGAAACTATGGTTGCGCAGGTAATTTCGCAGCCATGGAATTCCAAAGAAAGTTTGCGAAACTACCACGCAAAGCTGGTAGCGAAACTGTCAACAAAACTGCAAGCGAAACTGTCAATGAAACTGCAAGCGAAACTACCAGCGAATCTACTAACTGGCAGTGGATTTAGGCAGAAACTAACCCCTTGAGTGTTAACTTATCTGCAGGTTGTGTAGTGTGATCCTAGCTTAGAAAGCTTAGTTTAGAAGCTACTCATGGTATCCAGGTTAGTTCTAGATCCCCTTATTTACTAGTCTTTCCATGTTTTGAGGCTATTATGCATACTAAATATACGTTTTTAAATGACAAGATTTTAAGAGCTTTAATAAGAAGATCGATTTTTCAATAACAAAATGTGTTATATAACTATTTAAAAATAAAATTTCTTCATGCTAACCTGGCAGCCCGGCCCCAACCAGGGGCGTTGCCCCTTGGACCCCACTAGGGGTTGCTGTCCCTAGGACCTCGCTATCAGGGGTTGCATCCCCGAAACCCCCGTTGTCCCACGAAGGGTCGGTTAAGTTTTTATGATGAATTTTATTTGGTATGTTGTGTGCTAATAAGCTAAGTATTATATATTAAAGTGGAAGATGATATTAATGAAAAGTAGAACTTAATGAATGTTACCCCGGGCCTATTTAATAATGAAAATTTTTGCAAACACTATGATAGACTTCACTTATGTGAGTCTGATGTATGATGATTGATTCGTATTCATGAGGGCTATGTGCCTTGTAGTGTGGATCAACTGTCAGGGTTAGCAACCATGATGATGTGTACCAATAGGAATTGACATTCGTTGTCCGTCAACAAGGAGCTCTTGCTTTGTGCAATCTTGTTTATGATGAAGTGAAAGATAACGAAAGAATGAAAAATAGTGAACATGCTTATTAAAATGCAAAATGTTATGTATTATGATGTATGCATGGTCATTATAAGAAGGATAAAGTTTATATTTTCTTATATTAACTAAAACTAGAACTCACTCAGCAAAGCTGACTTTTATGCATAATAGTTGATAGGTAAATGCTAATGCTAAAGATGGCACCAGGATGAGAGCTACTTGGAGGGCAACGGATGGCATTTGTAAGGCCCCATTCCCGGGACGCTTACAGTTGGATCCTCATTGCACATAAAACATATAATTACATTTGTATTTCATAAAGCATAGCAGCTGAAACATTTAAAAATGACATTTCATTTCAATATAGTAGCTTTTGCAAAATAATACATCATTAATCAGTTACAAAATACATTGTTGCATTACATCACAAAAGCATTATATAAATGGATGTCATCCCAAAAGAGTTGAGTAGCCACCTCGTTCCATCCTCAGCAATCATTACCTACCAACTGGAAACACATCAAAGTCAGCGTTGCTGAGTGAGTTCTAGTTTTATAAAATAAACATACTTTTCTTTCATTAAAACCGTTCTTTACATTCATGTGATCATGCAACATACGTACACACAGATAATATCACTATTATCTTCATCATTCGTTAACTTGCGTTCATTCATTCATTCTTTCTTTCATTCGTTCGTTCATCATTACATCTTTTCCTTTCGTTATCACCATAAACTATACCCTTCAAGCTCATGATACTAGGCCTAAGCCTATCATAGACCTTCATTCACGGTGCACCGCACCTCTGGCCACAATACCTAAGATAAAGTTCAGGTATACCATTGCCATGTGCTATGCCCTTCATGCTCATGGTACTGGACCTAAGCCTATAATAGACCTTCATTCACGGTGCCCAACACCTCTGGTCACAGTACCTAAGGCAAGAAACAATGGTTCCATACATATGGTCAATCACAAATAAAGACCCCGATGTGCATCCTCCCGGGGTAGCGAACCCGCACACCGTTGGGCTAACACCTTTTAATGGCGTGTCCTGACATACAGTGCTTGCAAGACTTTATTTACCTTCATCATTCATTAATGCATGCATTCTTACTTCATGTTCCACTTTTCTTTATCTTTCGCTTTACGTTACATAATACTTTCACTTCATTCATTAACGTTCATCATAAAGCCACGGAAAGATAAACATACATCATAACAAGGAACATAACATACACATGCATCAACCTCATACAGGGCAACATCATACATACATAACATGCATAATCATGCAACATCATCATCATCATGCCCAACATGCTCTCTAAGGCCTCAACACTCATCTTACATGAACTTACGGAACCTTACGTCAAAACTTACATCTGCAATTTCCCCCGAAAGTCAGAAGTTAAACTACACTTTTCCTCGGGAACAGCCCTATTAGGGTGTATGGACACCCTTTAGTCGCATGGCCTCCATGCGACTGAGCATCATGCTAATGGACCAATACGTATGAACACCCATGCGGATGAACACCCATTCGTGTGAATGAAACTAGTGTGGATAGACTCCATACGGATGAGTCCCATGTGAATGGACCTAATGCAGATGGAACTAATGCGGATGAGCATTTATGCGACTGGGCTCCCAATAGTGCGAATGAACTCTCAGTCATGCGAATGGACCCCAATCGTGTGAATGAACCCCAATCGTGTGAATGAACCCCAATCGCACCTCAATCGGCTGTATGGCCTCCATTCGGTCGCCTAGCCCTAGCTGGTGCAGAATGCAGTTCATCCCGAACCTAGTCTGCCATTTTCGATCTCCAAGCTCATCTAAACCCATTCTAAGCCCAAATCAACCATCATAACCTTAGGAATGCATACCACAACACCATTCAAGCACACACAAGCTCAAAAGCAAGGCCTAAACGAATCATACACACAAATAAACATACACAAACGGGTCAAACACACACACATAAAAACCCAATTTTCAGATGTGTTCCAGCCCCAAGTCATTCAAAAATGTTTAAGGAGGGGTCCTAGAACCCACACAAATGACCACAATGAGAAGATCTTCGATTTGACCCGCTTCTCAATGATTTTGCTCGCCCGAACCAACTTTTCTCCCTTTTTCTCTTCTTTCTCTCTTCTCCTCTATTGTTTGCTGAAAATGTGAGTGTGGGGAGAGGGTTATGGCTGCCCTCTCCCTACAAATATCACCACATGCCCAACTTCCTCTCGTTGGCGAGTTTGGTCCCTCGCTTTGGACTTTATTTCTTTTCTTCTTTATTCATCGACTTCAAAATAAATAAATAACCGGGTGTTACAGAATTCCTTTTTAGGAAATCTTTTATTGTAATTTATGATAAAGTGTTATGTTTTTATTCTATTTCAAAGACAAATGTATTATTAGAATATGAACTGCAATATTCAGCTACATTATTTTGTTATTAAAATGATTTTATGTTATGATTAACCAAGTTGGTATCAGAGCCAAAGTTTTAGAGAATTGGTAAGTTCTTTTGAAAATCTAAACTTAGACTAAAAATGGGACCGAATGAAGGATGCCAATCAAAGTAGCTACATGCCATCAGGTAAAAGTTTTCAAGTGAAATCGGGATTTTGTGCATGTGTTATTTGTTTTACGTGCTTGTAGATTTGAATATTGATATGTGTTAGGATAGTGAGTGCTTGGGACAGGAGGGTAAGGTAAGTGGTTAATTACAGTTGGCCACTGTAATTAAGGACTTACCGTACTTATAATGATCTAAGCAATTATCTTGAATTACAATTTGGTGTTTGTATCTTATAGGAATTAGTTATGGCTGGTAAAAAATCAGGGAAGGCAACCTAAGGAGGTGCTTGTGGCGGGCGTACTACTAAGCCACGTGTCACCTAGAGCAAAGCTAAGGCTCTCGAGACTGTTCACGAGGAGTCGGACCTCCATAGTCACCCGGAGGGGAAGGGATCAACCACCCTCAAATTCACTGTGAAGGAGGCTATTGCAGACGAAGTCTACACTATTATGCAAAATGTCTTACCCCCAATGGTGACCAAGGTGATTAAACTAGTCAAGGATAGGGAGAAAACCGAGAAAAGAGGAAGAAAAATGAGAAGAATTCAAGAAAGTCTACCCCGAGGACTGAGGAATCTGAAGCGGAGCCATCAAACCCTAAAGCGGTAATTCATGATGATAACAGTGATGAGGAGTCCGAGAAAGAGACTACTAAGGGGTGCAACTATGGGTCATTTTAAAGGTGCAAGCCCCCAACCTTTGACGGTAATGGCAATGTTACTACCGCACATCATTGGGTCAGAGAGATGGAACCTCTTCTGGACATCAACGAGTGTCGGGAAGATCAAAAGTGAAGTTTGCCACTCATTCTTTGTAAGGTTATGTATAAGACGGATGCATCCAAAACATCCAATAACATCCAAAAGTCTATCCTACATGCATGCACTAAGTGCTGAGTAGAATGCTTTGGAAGTTTTATATATTATCTTAGAAAATACTCTAAGTGTAAAATACTCCAAAGCCAAGACCAACATCATCCAAATCTTAAAGTGAAGTATTCCGAAGCTTCAAGGACAAATTCTTCCGAAGCCAAGAAGTAAGGACAGATTAACTTCCAAAGACTTTTGAAGACATGCTTTTATCTGATGTACTCTACCATAAAGTTAAACCACTTTCCGTTGCGACTCTGATAACTCACCAACTTTCATAAGTTGGTGAAAAGGTCCATGCTTTTGGTAACTGTACATTAAGGTCTTGAGTCTTTTACTTTATACTTTATGTACTTTTATCTTTTTTTGTAATATATTAGGATGTGAGCTATGGCATGTCATAGTCACTAGTCAAAAGGCAATCTGCCTTTTGACTCTACATTGATTTTGTTGTTGTCTAGATCATGTATCCAGCTGGCCTTCAAAGTACGGTCAGCTATAAGATGTAGTATAAGCATATCAGGTCTTTGTAACTTATCTTATGCTTCTACACTTGTAAAACAACTTGAGAGAAATATACAACATCCTTGAAAGCCAAACACTTGTGTTGTTTCTATTCTTGTTCTGTCTCATATTTGCTAGTGTTCTAAATGTCAATCTTGTGTTACCAGATCCCTATTTGATCTATTAAGTGTTCTAGATTGTCTTTCCTTATTGTGTGTGTTTCTAAGTGACCAAAACTCCCTTAAACAGTCCTACATTCTTTCGTTGACTTAGCATTGTGCTGGTGAGATAACATTGTCCAAGCTGAGGAAAAGCGAGTGATAGCCAAGATGAAATGGTCTGAGTTGAAGGAGTTGGTACTAGAGGAGTATTGTCCCCATCAATAGTTAGACAAGATTGAGAAGGAGTTCTTGTATTTGGAAGCCGGGAACATGACTCATCAAGAGTACACCTCTAAGTTCAACAAACTTGTAAGACTTGTGCCAAACATGGTGACACTACATCCAAGAAGATCAAGAGATACATGCAAGGTTTGCCCGTGGATATTAGGAGGCACATGATTGTATCCAGACCAGGCATGTTTTGGTCTGTGGTGGATTTAGCTGGGAAGTTATACAATGAGAGAGATCTGATGCATGTACAGAAGAAGGTGGAGAAATGGAGTGGGAACAAGAATGGAAATGGGAAGAGGTTTAGAGGTGACAACTTCAGGACTATTAAGAAGAGAATGAGGACTAAGGATCAGTTAGGGAGGCATGGAAATATGGGTGAAGGAGGTGTTTGCAGAAAGTGTGGAAGGAGTCATTCAGGGGAGTGTAGAGTTGGGACGGGCAAATGTTTCATATATGGAGGCAAGGGCCACTATGTCAAGGACTACAAGGCGGTTAAATGTTACCAGTAAGGCGAGATAGGTCATGTGGAAAGGGACTGTAAGAAAGGAAAATTAGGAGGATCAGGAGTGGCTAACACAGTAATGGAAAGGTGATGGTTCAAAGGCGAAGGCGAAGGCATTCAACATAACTCATGAGGAGGCCAGGGCAATCCAAAAGTGGTTACAGGTATGTTTCTGGTGGACCATGAATATGCTTATGTGCTCTTTGATTCTAGTGCTAGTAGGAGTTTTGTGTCTATTGCCTTTTGTCGTTTGTTGCATGATAAGAGAAAAAAGTTAGACAAGCCTTTCTATGTAGAAACAACCATTGGTAAGTCCACCAAGATGACTAAGGTGGTTGAGGATTTCCTGATTAAGTTAGAAGATTGTAAATTCCTGGTTAGGTTGCATGTTATGGCCTTAATAGGTTTTGATATGGTGTAAGGCATGGATTGGTTAGCTAGCTATGAGGCCAATATAGTTTGTAGTAAGAAGATAATTCATGTAACAGCGCCCGATGGTATTTCTGTTATGGTTCGTGGGGATAAGGTGTGATGTGTACCAAAGGTCGTGTCGATGATCACATCTGAAAAGTACTTAAGACGTGGGTGCAACACTTACTTGCCCTATGTAAAGGATGTGGATGCGCCAGAGTCACAATTACTAGACGTGCTGCTAGTGCATGAATCTCCTAACAACCTTCCCGAAGACCTGACTAGTGTGCCACAATTAAAGGACCACGAGGCCAATTATCCTACCCATGATTTGGAGTTGGTTGGGGTGGTGTTTGCATTGAAGATTTGGAGGAACTATCTGTATGGGGTGAAATGCACCATCTTCACTAATCATAAAAGTTTGAAGTATTTCTTCGATCAAAAGGAACTCAACATGAGGCAGAGGAGTTGGTTGGAACGCATCAAGGATTATGACTATAAAATTCATTATCATTCGGGCAAAGCCAATGTGGTTGTCGATGCCCTTAGCCGGAAGGGACGACCCGAACCAATTCAAGTGAGGGCTTATCAGGTAATCATGACACCTGATGTTATGAAACAAGTGAGGGAGTTTCAAGATGACGCAATGAGAGGTGACAGAGTTAACTATGAAAAGATGAAAGGACAGGTTTCAGATTTGGGGGAAAACACCCTGGGTGTTAGAACCTGATTAGGGCGAATATGGATCCCTCTCTATGGGGATCTGAGGGGAAGATCATGGATGAGGCTCACAAAACTCAATATTCCATTCATCCCAGTGCCACGAAAATGTAATAAGATCTTAAGAAAAATTACTGGTGGCCGGGAATGAAGCGTGATGTGGCAAAGTACGTGAGCAAGTGCCTGACTTGTTTGCAAGTGAAGGAAGATCACCAAAAGCCATATGGGAAGATCCAGCCTTTGGATATTCTTGAATGGAAATGGGAACACATCACAATGAACTTCATCACGAAGCTACCTCGCACGGCGAGAGGAAGCGATACGATCTAGGTGATTGTAGACCGTTTAACAAAGAGCGCCCATTTCCTACCAATTCGTGAGACGTTTTCCTCTGAGAGGTTGGCGGAGCTATTTTTCAAGGAGATCATGGCTTGTCACGGCGTGCCAGTGTTTATTGTTTCGGATAGAGATACGCGGTTTACGCCCAAGTTTTGAAAGAGGTTTCATGACGTAATGAGGACTAGACTGCATATTAGTATGGTTTACCACCCCTAGATGGACAGTCAGTTTGAAAGAACGATTCAGACATTAGAATACATGCTACAAGAGTGTATAATTGACTTTGGAGGAAGTTGGGATAAGCACTTACCGTTGTCAGAATTCTCATATAACAATAGTTACCATGCCGTAATTGGTATGCCACCTTATGAGATGTTGTACGGTAGGAGGTGCAGGACGCCCGTGTGCTGGGGTGACATCAAGCAAAAGGAATTAGGAAGTCTTCAAGTGATTGAGGTCCCAAGCGAGAAGTTAATAAGATTAAGGCATTCATGAAAGCCGCAAAGGATCGCCAAAAGCCTTAAGCTGATAAGAGGCGTAGACCGGTAGAATTCAAGGTTGGTGACAAGGTTATGCTAAAGATATCTCCCTGGAAAGGGATCATCAAATTTTGGAAATGGGGGAAATTAAGCCCAAGGTTCATAAGGCCATTTTGTATTGTCACAAGGGTAGGAGAAGTGGTCTACCAATTAGAACTACCCGATGAGTTGAGTCGAATTCACCCTACATTCCATATATCTCATCTTAGGAAATGTGTGGCAGTCAATGATGCAATTGTACCATTAGAAGACATTGAAGTGGATGGACGGCTAAGTTATGTAGAGCAGCCAATGGCCATCCTTGAATGGAAAGAGAAGCACTTACGGAATAAAGTGGTGTCGTTGGTACGAGTACAGTGGAGACAAAGAAAAGGATCGGAATCTACGTGGGAGATCAAGGAGGAGATGAGGAAAATTTATCCTCATTGTTTGATGACCGACATGTTTCAAGGACGAAACCTAAATAAGTAGGGGAGACTTATAACGCCTCGAAAAATGTAAAAACGAGTCATCAATGCTAAGAGATTAATTAGTGGGTATTTAATAAAGAATAACGGAAGGAAATGGGTTATGGGCTAAATTAGGCTTATGGGAAAGAGCCAAAGTGATTAAGGGCCATAATCAGCCCCTTAACCCACCTAATCAACCATTATTTTCCTTATTTGCAACCCTAGCCACCAATTTATAGAGAGAGAAAGTGAATAAAACTCAAGATTTGGAGCGTCAAAGGTTAAGAGATTGAAGATCTGGGTGATTAAGCATCAGACCACAAGAAAGAAGCAAGAAATCCAAGTAAAATTCAACCTCTAAACCCCTTTGAAGATCAAACCCAAATTCTGGGGTTTTGGGTTTTGAAAAGTTGCAAAGAATCGAATAAATGTCAAATTTTTATGTATGAAAACATGTTAAAGCTTAGATATAGCTTCATGGATGATAAACTAAGGGTTTGGACATAAAAGTTGCGATTTTGGGTTAAAAACGAGTTGGTTCATCATTTCAGCTCAATCTGCAAAACTGTCTGTTCATCCAACGAAATTGCATATCAAGCTGCGAAACTATGAACTTTCTATGAAACTATAGTTTCACAGGTAATTTCTTAGCCACAGAATTCCAATGAAAGTCTGGCGAAACTGCCACGCGAAACTGCCAGCAAAACTATCAACGAAGCTGCCAGCGAATCTACTTAATTGGTAGCGAAATTAGGCAGAAATTAACCCCTTTGAGTGTTAACTTATCTTTAGGTTGTGTAGTGTTATCCTAGCTTAGAAACCTTAGTTTATAAGCTACTCACGGTATCCAGGTGAGTTGTAGATCCCTTATTTACTAGTCTTCCATGTTTTGAGGCTATTATGCATACTAAATATACGTTTTTAAATGACAAGATTTAAGTGGTTTTAACAAGAATATCAATTTTTCTATAACAAAATGTGTTATATAATTTTTTAAAAATAAATTCTCTTCAAGCTAACCTGGCAGCCCGGCCCCAGCCAGGGGTGTTGCCCCTTGGACCCCACTAGGGGCTGCTGCCCCTAGGACTCCGCTGCTAGGGGTTGCCGCCCCTAAACCCCCGCTATCCCACGAAGAGTCAGTTATATTTTTATAATGGGTTGTACTTGGTATGTTGTGTGCTCAATAAGATAAGTATTATATATTAATGTGAAAGATGATATTAATGAAAAATAGAACTTAATGAATGTTATCCCGGGCCCATTTGATGATGAAAAGTCTTGCAAGCACTATGATAGACTTCACTTATGTAAGTATGACGTATGATGATTCATCCGCAGTCATGAGCAGGCTATGTGCCTTTCAGTATGGATCAACTATTGGGGGTTAGCTACCATGATGATGTTTACCAACAGGGATTGACATTCGTTGTCGGTCAACAGGGAGCTCTTGCTTTGTGCAATATTGTTTACGATGAAATGAAAGATAACGAAAGAATGAAAGATAACGAACATGCTTATTAAGACGCAAAATGTTATGTATTATGATGCATGCATGGTCATTATAGTAAGGATAAAGTTTATATTTTCTTATATTAACTAAAACTAGAACTCACTCAACAAAGCTGACTTTTATGTATAATAGTTGTCAGGTAAATGCTAATGCTGAGGATGGCACCAGGTTGGGAGGTACTTGGAGGGCAATGGATGGCATTCTTGTTTTTGAAATCTTTTATTGTAATTTATGAAAAAGTATTATGTTTTTAATTTATTTGAAAGACAAATGTATGATTACAATATGAACTACAAGTTTTAAGTGAATGATTATTTTATTCTGCTGCATTGTTTTGATATTAAAATGATTTTATGCTATGATTAACCAACTGTAAGGCTTCCCAGAAACGGGGCCTTACACCCTACAAAAAACATCAGCAAATGCAAAGTGATTATTGTTCAAACAATAATCATGGAAGTAAAATTGTTCACAAGACTTTAATCAAGTCTAAAGCCCGAGCATTGAAGATTTACACGAACTTGAAGAGAGTAAAACAACCAATCTCACCAGGAGGCCGGCTAACAAGCTTTCTTAACTCTCTTCTCACAAATAGGCATCTCAAGAAACTAAAAGATGTGAGCAAAAAAAAGAATGAAAGAACATCAAAATCAACACATGGATCCGCATGATCATCCACTTCTTCATTTATAAAATCATGTTTAAGCAAGAATTCTTCAAGATCGGGGGAGAAGCTTAACAATGGGATCCAAAGAACCGTTTGATTTTACCCTGTGAGGTTAATGATCGATGAAGATAGTTGTCCATGTGGTGAAAAATTCATTAGTGAAAGACAAGATTTTATGAATGTGTGAATCCAAGTATCACAATCAGGAATTATCAGTGTTAGTTGATGTCAAGTCAACATTTGCGGAATCAACATTGGCTTGGTTTAATTGTTTGTATTAAATTTTTTCAATATCAATAAATATTCAAGAACATGATTGATGAAATACAACTAATGATCTCTTTAAATTAAATGTATTTCATTAAAACACGTTAATGATTACAAATAACTAATGAATGAATGATATTGAATTGTTTTGAATGATGTGACGACTGCTAGGGTTTTGTTGTGTGATTTGACATGATATTTTTCTGTTGTGGAATCGTCGTATTGTTGTCGTTGTTGTTCGATTCGAAACCTAGGATCCATATATATAGAAAAGATGTTTCTGTTAAAGAAACACCGGATCTCTTGGGATTTGAAATGATTCAGTTAAGGAATCTCTGGATTTCTTGTGATTCGCATAATTGACTTGTTGAGTTGTTGACTTGTAATACTTGTATTGTTTGAATACAAGTGTTTGGACTCCACAGGAGTATTTTCTTCTGTAGTTGATTGTTCTTCCACAGGAAACTTGTTCTTCCGAAGCAAACTGGTTCTTCCGAACCAATTGTTCTTCCGCAGGAAACTTGTTCTTCCGCAGGAGTCTTCTTCTTCCGTAAGACTTGTCCTTCCGAAGGAAATGTTCTTCTGAAGCACTTGTTCTTCAGCTCTGGTTGTTCATCCACAGAAGACCTTCAGATGTAATTTTACTTGTGAGAAATATATCTACGGAAGAACAAAATGTTCATCCATAGATGTTTCTCACACTTGGTCAATCTTTCAGAATTTACTAATTCTAATGTTTTAACTGCAACCATACATAAATCAACACACATACATATATATATATGGGTTAACCTATACATTTAATGCTTACATAATAATGAAATACAAACATTCATTACAGATATTGATTCAAGTACTAAGCTATACAAAATGGACTAGATCTACTTATCCTAGACCTAACAATACTCCCCTTAGGCTTAGATACTTGTAATCATTTATTCAAAACTGAAAGCTCCTTTAATCTTGAAACCATTTTCTTGTTGAAATATGATACTGCATCCTTTTGATCAATGTATTTGTACTTGATCTCCATTCTGCATATCCTTTGGAGTGTCTCAAAATTCAGCCCTAATACATCTTCTTCTGTGGTGAGGGTTTCCACAACACATTGATTGTTAACAATTTCCAGCTCATCTTCTTCTGAGATCTAAATTCTAATATATCTTCAATGTTGGCTCCCTTCAGCATCCCAGCATTATACCTTCTTCTCTTGTATGCTTTAGCATTCAGCTTATCCACAACTTAAATCATGTGCACATATAGACACAAGTCATTTGAGCCGTTTCATCATTTTGCTTTGGAAAGAATTGTCATGAAGGTATGAAGTATAGCTAGGGTGGAGCAATTTGATCTCCACTGGGTCAAAAATTCAGATTCTTTCAGCTTTCTTTCCTTCTACATTTCTCAGCAGCCTAATTCTTTGGTCTCCTCAACATATCCCCATTCTGTTATGGGATATGTATATTGATTCCCATCTATTCTTTTAACATTATCTATCTTACTGCTTTGACATCCAACCCTCTTCAAGAATTCATCATCCACCATTGAAGAGGAGTTAGATTTTCTTCTTTTCATTCTTTGTAATCTTTTTTGTGCTTATCATCCTCTCTCTTGGCTCCTTAAGCACATCATCTCTGAATTTCATTTTTAGCTTTCCTGCTAACACAAAGAAGTCTCTTCCTCTTGGGTGAACAGGACAGTTAGAAATAATCAAGCTTTACATATCTTTGAGATCACATTCAGGTAGGCACAGTACTAATGTTATATCTTGGAAGTATTGAACCCTTCCAGATGTTCTCTTGATGATAGCACAGTCCGATTCTTGATCATACTTCCATGCCATGAATCTGTTGTCTTCCATAGAGGTTGGACTAGTGATGTGGTCAAACAATTCTATCAATGTAGACTTCTTCTCTATGATTTCCCTGATTGTTATCCCTAATGGCCATACTTTGCCAGGAATGACTGCTCTTGGTTCTCTTATAAGTTTGTTCTTTTCTTTATGTTAAGCTATGCTTTCAACTGTTACTCGTTTAGCTGGACATTTATTGTAATGACCAGGTTTTGGAGCTTCAGTTCTGAATCTAACTCTAGTATCAAGTTCAAAAGACATTGCATGTTCCATCATTCTTCTTAGCTCAACAACACTTCTTCCTTTAAGCTCATGAGCCTTATAATTGTGACCCTGTAACCAACATATCATATTGTATTTGCTAAGCTTTGTTGTATCACAATGACCTAGATCTTTCTTGATCCTCTGAATGGCTTGAAAAGTAGTGAATGCTTCATAGTCACAATTTGGAATTATGAATCTAGCAAACTCAAACTCTTTCAGCTTATCTTTCATCTCAGTCAAGTTCATCCTTTCAACCATGTCAAATGGGAACCCATGATTGATCAGGGTCATAAACACAGATGACTCTGGCCTTTCTTCCATTATGTCTTTTGTTGTCAAAAGATCATCAGCCTTTGATTCTTCTTGTTCTTTGTTAGAATCCTCTTTATTCAGCTCTTTCCATTCAGCATCACTCTCAACTTTATCAACAAAAATTGGCTTTGATGTTGAAAAATTCACTGAAGTAGTGTGCTCTAAAGATGTATGCCTTGATCTTTTAGGTGAATCATCAACATTGATTACCTGTTTCTTTGTAGAGCCTAAGTAATTTCTCTTCCTTGAATATAGAATTAGTGGCTTAGAGGATGTTACAAGTTCTTTGGTTGTAGTGATGTAGTGGCAGATTAGATTCTAGGGCACTTATTTTCATCTTCAGCTCCTCAACCTCTTCATTCTTTCTTTGTACGTCAGCATGTTGTTCTACAATAGTCTTGTTGGCTTGGTTGCTCTCCAACACAAGCTTTTCTATTTTAGCTTTTTGTTTAGCAATAAATTCCTTTTGTTCTTCAATAAGATTGAGCAGAGCATTAATGAATTCATTGTTGCATTGAGCATCTTTTCTTAATCTTGTGATGATTGCATTTTGCTGCATCAGCTGGACATCCTTTTCTTTTACAATCCCTTTCAGCTCTTAAATTCTTTTCTTTCTACAGTTAGACTTTATCACAAGCTTTTTGTATTTAGCCACCAGATAGCTTTTGCTTACTGGGATGTCTCATCACTTATGTCATCTTCATCATAGGCAATCACTTCCTCATACTTATCTTCTTCTTTTTGTTGATCAGCAATTTCATCTTATAATCATTGGTATGAGCCACACTTGCTGAACTAGAGCATTCCTCTTTTGCTTGAATAGGTTCATCTTGATAAGTTTGTTGTTGCTGCTGATTGACAATGACTGGTGAAACTGGTTCATTCTTATTTGAATGGACAAGAGATTTAGTCTTGGATAATGATAATTCAACAGTACTGGCTTGTGAGACTAAGACTATTTCACTTGTGTGAAAGCTCTAAGTGGATTGCTTTTCTTTAATTGGAGAGATAGGTTATGTGTGTTAGCTAGCTGCTGATTAAAGAGTAAGAGGAGAGATTGGCTAAGTGTCTTGATTGGATGAGGGAGATTTTTGAGAGTGAACTGAGAGAATGGGTAAAATGGGCTGGGTGTTTTAACTTGTAGGTGAAGGGTGTTGTGCAGATTGATGCTGTTGGTGCATGGGTGATAGATCTCGTGAGTGATCGGCTTGTACAGAGTTGGTTACTGAACCCTCATGTTGATCTTCCCACACAAGCTCTTAGGGAATATTTGCATTAGCATCTACCACATGAGCAAACATGGGCATGTTTCTTCCTTCATACTTCCCAGATATTTCATTCAGAACAGATCTACCTAGGTGTGCTTGAACAAACACATCGCCATCTATAGCAGTCCTAGGCAGATCAGCATTGATGATCAGTAGCATAAACCTTGGAAACATATACATCTTGTCAGCCTTCTGTAGTTTGATGTGATCACATAAGCAGTTAAAGATGTACTTTGAGTAATTATAGGTTCTTCCCTCAAAGGCACCGATAATGCCTGAAGACATATGCCTTAAAATATGTCAAGTCCAGATTTTCTGTTTGTGATGCACTTAAGATAAGTGTGGCAGAGAAATCTATATGGCTTGCAGAGTCTTCCTTTCTGATTTCTCCCTTCTTGAATTCACCATCATACCCTATCAGAAGAAAGACTTTCTTTATGTATTCATTCTCGAACACATCAAGGTGACCAACTTCTACATCTCCCAACTCAAGAATCCTTCTTATTGTCTGTTCATTCATTCTCAGTCTTTGATTCTTCATATCAGCCACAATAACTTGACCATCTTCTTCTATTTGGGCGGAGTTCCATAAATCAGTTATGTGCGATTGATGAATCATAGGCTCTGCTGATAAGGCATAGAACATCCTGGATCTTCTTAGATATCGGATAATCTCTTGACACCCTTCTGAAACAGGGTCGTCAGGGTTTAAGAAAGCACAGACATTGTGCTCTCTCGCAAATCAATTATCCATCTGTTCATAACAATAAAGAAGATTTCGTTAGACTCACATTATTGATACGAGAATACGAATAGTTGTGAGATTATACGAGAATCAAAGTTTCATTATTGAACATTACGACATGTTTTACCTTGAACATTGTGATCTGAGAGCAGAGATATATGTTTGTTTGATGTTTTGATTCGGTAATATTTGAATGTTATAGAAGGGGGAAAAGTTGTTGAGTGCGTGTTTTTCTAGGTCTGAAAAAGTGAACTAAAAAAGGGAATAATGAATTTTGAAGTCAAAGAACATCATTTATACTTTCTCAGACACATTTGTTTTATTATTTAATGAAGTGGAACCCTCAACAATTTCTCTGTTCTAAGTTCTTCGCAGATCATCTACGGATTCCATAAATCATCTACGGATGTCTTAACTACTTCTACTCATGAAATATAACTTAAATTTTCATAGGTTACCAAACAATGAAATTAAATATATTCGTTGATCTTTGCTCATCCGTAGTTTACCAATCTACGGATAAAAATTTAAATTTTCCACATTGTACCTTCTATTGATGCTTAAGATGGCACTGTAGCTTCTGCTGATGCTTATAGAACACTTGTGAAGAAAAACTTATTTTGTTGTATGGTCCAAGTCCACTGCTTAGAACCATTTATTGCTTTTGGACCTTGTTGACTTTGTATTCATGACAATTGAGCAGAAGAAAGTTTAAGTAATATAAAAGAAAAACTTTATGTATACAAGAGCTAAGTTGGTGCTCAGGTTCCAATTGATTCAAATTGATAATGAAATAGACAAATCTGCTGATTGATTAACTTTCTTCATGATTCTACTCCCACTAAATTTGTGATTAATGATGACAGAATGCATTTATCATAAATTTCTAAGAAGAATATCATGAGTGTTATGTAACTGTATGATGATGCACAAACATATATACACATATGATGGGATCATACTATAATGCTAAGCCTCTTCCTGATGAGTTATTTTGTTGAATTGATACCTGAACATAGTTCTGATTGCAAGTATATTGTCCACTTAAATCCATACAAGAGCTAATGTATCAACTAGGCATGCTATTTATCTTGTTTTCATATTGATTAGGAAATAACTGTTATGGGCTTCACATTCAATTCACAAAGATTTTGTTCTCCCTTTGCAAGTCAAATCATCACTTTTCACACTTAATAACTATGTACTTTAAGTTATAAGTTCTATGTTGAGATGAATTGGACATCTCATTAATGCATTGATATAAAAGCTCTAGGTTAATATAAAGTTGATCACATAGAATTCTTTTGAGAGCTTAGATATGATCATCATCAGGTCACCAGGTCTTTACTCACGTAAAACAGAGGTGCCTTTAACCCAGGTCTTTGTTTACACAAAACAAAGGGATGATAAGGATCATGATCTTTTCACCTTTGGTTACTGATATACACCATGGTGATTATACACCCAGGTCTTTGTTTACACAAAACAGAGGGTGTTGATTTGCAAAGATAGATATTATAAAGTGTCGGTTCATAGTGTGCTTAGATGAGTGATTTGAACACATTAGAATAAAACTCACTTGTATCCTCAAAATGAAGTTTCCCACAAATAATCACTTTGAATTATGTTTGGCATACACTAAGTGTAGTTTCCACTCAAGATGAACCTACTCACATATCAAGAAACTTGCTCAGATTTAATGATATTTAAGACTTCAGGAATAAACAAAGATACAGTGTACTATCATTTCCCATGCATGTGTCATGCTTAAGCAGCATTACACACAGTATTTTGTTTGTTCAAATTGATCAATCTAAGTTAATCATGCCAGAGACTCAATTAGAAAATTAAATCTGACTGAATCAAAGGCTTTAGTGAATAAATCAGCAAGCTGATTTGTTGTATGTACTTTGACTAACTTAATCAAACCCTTTTCTAAGAAATCTCTCAGAAAATGATATCTTATCTCAATATGTTTTGTTTTAGTATGTTGCATAGGATTAGCAGTTATAAACATAGCAGCAGAATTGTCTATATAAATTGAAGTTTGAAGGAAATTGTAACCATAGTCAAGCAATTTGTTTTGCATCCAAAGGACTTGAGAGCAACCACCTGAAGCAGCTATGTACTCAGCCTCAGCTGTGGATACAGAGACATTGGTTTGTTTCTTGCAGTGCCATGATACTAGTCTTGGTCCTATAAATTGACATCCACCAGTTGTGGATTTTCTGTTACTGTTACATCCACCATAGTCACTGTCTGATATGAGTAGAGTGTAAAGTCACCATCCTTTGGATACCAAAGACCAAGTCCTAGTTTTCCTTTAAGATATTTGAAAATCCTTTTCACAGCATTCAGATGAGACTCATTTGGATCAGATTGGTACCTAGCACACACATAGCAACATAATGTCAAATCTACTGGCAGTTAGATACATAAGTGATCCTCTCATTGATCTATATAATATTTGACCAATAGATTTTTGTGAAGGATCAGGTACAATCTTATCAATTGTTGATGCTGGTGTTTTGCATGAAGATACATCAGAAAAATTGTATTTCTTCAAAATTTGATGTATGTATTTTTTTTGATTGATGAATATCCCATCTGGTTTTTGATGAACTTGAAGACCAAGAAAGAAAGTCAATTCACCCATTGAACTCATCTAAAATTCAGATTTCATCAACTCTTCGAAATTTACACACAATCTCTTATTAGTTGATTCAAATATAATGTCATTAACATATATTTGAACAACTAAGAGATCTTGATGTTCTTGTTTGAGAAACAGTGTCTGATCAATGGTTCCTCTTTTGTAGCCATGCTTGACCAAGAAAGATGATAATGTTTCATACCACTTTCTTGGTGCTTGGTGAAGACCATACAAGGCTTTGTCAAGCTTGTATACCCTATGAGGATAATGAGGATCTTCAAAACCAAGGGGGTTGTGACACATAAACTTCCTCGTCAATTTTCCCATATAGGAATGCACACTTGACATCCATCTGATACACAGTGAACTTCTTATATGATGCATAAGCTAGGAACACTCTTATGGCTTCAATTCTTGAAACTGGTGCAAAAACTTCATCATAGTCTATTCCCTCTTCTTGTGTGTATCCTTGTGCAATAAACCTTGCTTTATTTCTTACAATGATCCCTCTATCATCAATTTTGTTTTTGTAAATCCACCTTGTACCAATAGGATGTTGGCCTTCTAGTAAATCAACTAAAGACCATACTTTTTGCTTTCTAAATTATTGAAGCTCTTCTTGCATAGCTTCAATCCAGCTATTGTCCTTTAAAGCAGCTGTGATGTTTGGAGGAACCACTTGTGAAAGAAAAAAATTAAAAAGACAATGTTGGCAGTACCACTTTAGCTTCTTGTAGTTCTCTTTGTAAGATCTCCAATGATGTTGTTGACCGGATGAGTCTTATTGATTCTTGTTGATGGAGTTGATTCAACTGGAAGAGATGATTCCAAGTTAGTCATACCCATTGGTGCAGACTGATCCAAACCAGATTGAAAGTTTAGGAAGTAGTCAAAATGTTCAACATGTGGTGTTGAATGATCTTTAGTAGCTTGATTATTAGTAGCATCATGATTGTCTTCTACAGGAGCTGTAGAGGCTTCTCCAAAATTAGTTTGCTCTTCTGTAGGAATTATAGGAACTTCTCCAGAATCAGTTTGCTCTTCCGTGGGAGTTATAGGAACTCTCCGAATGATAGGTGAGAACTTGAAACATTTCCAATGTTTTTTGTATTCACTTAAGAGCATGGATCTGTTGCAGGGACAGCATTCATATCTCCAGATGCAAAGTGTTCATTTCCACATGTAGTGTCAGTAGCCGTGGCTGAAGTGTTTCCACCTGAGGATGTTTGTATCCTTGGAGGATCAGCAAATAATGTTATTTCATTCATATGAGGTGGAACAAATGGATAACATACTTCATCAGATCCTGCAATGTTCAAATAATCTTAGTTAAGTGATTCAGTTAGAGCATCTATGTCAAACAACCATGATGAACCTTTAACTGATTTAGTGAATGCAGATTCATCAAAGGATACATTAAGAGTTTCTTCCACAATGTTATGTTGTGGAATATAGATCCTATATGATTTAGATGTTGAAGAATATCCAACAAAGAAACCATCATATGCTTTTTCTGAAAATTTTCCCAATGATTCTTTTATGTTTAAAACAAATACATGACACCCACAAACTCTAAGATATCCTATGTATGGTTTTCTTTTAAATAAGAGCTCATAAGGAGTTTTATTGTGTTCTTTGACAATTAATGTTCTGTTTTGAACATTGCATGGAGTATTCACTGTCTCAGCCCAAAAGGTGATGGGCAATTGTGAATCAGCTAGCATTGTTCTAGCTGCTTCAATGAGAGTTTTGTTTCTTCTTTCACCCACTCCATTTTGTTATGGAGTTCTTGGTGCACTGAATTGCCTTGCAATACCTTTGCTCCTGCCAAAGGAATCCAGTTCAAAATTGAAAAATTCAGTACCATTGTCACTCCTAAAAATTTTAACTTTTGCATCAAGTTGATTCTCAATCTTGATCACAAAGTCCATTAATGTTTTTGATGTTTCACTCTTTTGTTTTAAAAATAAGACCCATGTAAATCTGGTGAAATCATCAACTATCACCAAACAATATTGCCTTTTTCTAATGCTCATCACATTGGTAGGACCAAACAGATCCATGTGAAGCAATTTGAGTGGTGTAGAATTAGTATTGATAGTTTTAGATTTATGAGTCACTCTATGTTGTTTTCCTTTGTAACAAGAAGAACAATGAGTTGAGCAATGAAACTCTTTCTTTGGTAGTCCAATGACTAAGTCATTTTTCACCAATTTGTTCATGTTCTTCATGTTAGAATGGACAAGCCTTCTGTGCCACAATTGAGATTCATCTTCTGATGACTTAGATAGAAGACATGTTTCATGTTTTGTGAGTGAGGTGTTGTTCATGTCCAAAACATAAGTGTTCCTTTTCTTGATGCTTTGAGAAGGACCCAATCTTCTGGAACAGAAAAACCTGGCTTAAGAATGTAACAGTTAGCATTATCAAAC
The DNA here is from genome assembly GCA_025506515.1 of Flaveria trinervia. Lineage (NCBI taxonomy): Eukaryota > Viridiplantae > Streptophyta > Magnoliopsida > Asterales > Asteraceae > Flaveria > Flaveria trinervia. The sequence continues at coordinate 61,204,221 of CM046455.1, forward strand.
AATATGGTATAATTTTGATCACAAATTTGAGACACACTCAGTAAATTATACTGTAAATTTTCACAATAATTTACTTTCTCAACTTGAGCACACCATTTGTTACCATTCCTTCACCAACAATTTTACCTCCTTTTTTATACCCATCAAATGCCACATAAGAAGCATTTTATGTTTGAAATCATGGAGAAGTGAACAGTTTCCTGTCATATGCCTGGAACAACCACTGTCAACATACCACTTGTTGTCAGCTCTCCAATATTGTTCCTGCATTCAGAAATGAATCAGTTAGAATTGACAACCCAAGCCTTAATGATCTTGGGTTTGCCAGCAGTGTCTAAAATAGTTACTCCTTCATGAATAAGTCTTGAAGTTTCAGTTTTAGTTTTGCTTGATTCATTCTAAGTTGTTTCAGATAAGGATGATTCTGTTGAAGGGGATGTTGATGAACTAGGTTCTTGTTTCCCAATTTCTTCTTGATTCAACTTAATTTTGTTCATTTGAGGCTTTGGTTTGGATAATGAAACTTTGTGATTAAATGTCTCACAATCTTTTGATTTTGAATGAGGTATATGAATTCCTTTTTCAAACTTATCAAAGAATACATCATCATCCTTTGTTTCCTTATCAGTCAAATCTACCCTTTTATGAGGTATTTTTTATTGCTGGAAAGTTGATCTTTTCTTTGATGGATGAGCACTTGAGGATTTGATTTTGACTTTGATTTTTGTTCAGACTTCTTCAGTTTTTAACCCTTTTCACAATCAGTAGATTGAGTGTCTAATTCAGACTTATCTGATTCTTTCTTCTTTATGCCTTTTGTCTTGTTCTTTTTGTTAAAATAACATTCTTGAGTGGAATGGTTATTTTGTTGTAGATAGCATAATGTTTGTTGAAGTAGCAGTCAGCAGTCATGTGATTGTTCATATTGCAAATAGAACAGTAACTACTGAAGTAACAATTTTCAGTATTATGGTTTTTCATATCACACCATTTGCAATACTTCTTATCTGATTCTTTCTTAGAATCATTCTTATGGTTTGCCAACTTTTGAGATTTTTCATTTTTCTTAAGCTTTGGAGTAGATTCTTTCTTTTCCACTTTATGCAGCTTTTGTTTGTTTGTTAATGAAATTTTCTTTCGTAGATCATCTACTGAATCAGCATTAATTTTTACTAAAGATGTTTTCTTCTTCCGCAGATCTGGTACTGAAGCGAGGTTCTTCTTCCACTGATGATCTGCTAATTCCTTTTTCTTTTCTTTTTCCACTGATGACTTGTGTCTTTCCTCAGTAGAGGCACACTTCTCATTCCTTCATTGAAAGAATTTTGTTGCTGAGATAGCTCTTGAAGACCTTCATTTAATTAAGCTATTCTTTCAGCATGTTTCTTGTTTAGGAGGGTATGGCAGCTTTGTTTCTTTAAGTACTTTTGGAATTTTTGTTTCAAAACCAACATTCTTACCCTTATCGACAACACCATCATCATGTTCATCAGAATCATCCAAGTTATCCCACTCATCAAAGTCAAATTCTGAATTCAATTGATTAATCTTTTCTGATTCAGAAGACTCAGTTTCATTCGACTCAGATTTATTATCAATGTTTGGTTAATCAGAGCTAGTTCCTATATTGGTGCTTGGCACAAAATGTTTTGACAGATTATTTGTCATTGATTCAGGCAAAGGAACTAGTTATTGTTAACAGGAGGTGCTACAACATTATAACCCAACCCACACATGTTCTTTGATTCAATATGAGAATTTAATAATTTCTCATAATGCTGAGATGAAAGTTGAAACTTATAAAGTTTCACTTCAGTTGATGCATGATCAGCCATGGATTTGGTTAAGGAAGTGGTTAGATGCTCAACTTGTGCTTTCAAACTATAATTTTCAGAAAACAATTTTGTCTAAATCCTTTTGTAAAGAGTTAATTTTAATTTGATATAATTTATGTTCTCTTACATGAAATTCATTCAAAATCATTGTTTCTTTAACTTTATCAGCTAATTGTTGAGCATGGACTCTATATCTTTCTACTTCCTCAACACATATTGATGAACATAATCTGTCTCTTACCTCACTTGCCATGGGTGGAACTTTGTTTTCCATGTGAGCCATTAGAGCTTGATTTTCTTCTAAGACTTCCTTCTCATACGAACTCCAGTCATAGGTTCCATCTTGTAGAATGATCAACCCAGATTCTTTAGAGTTGCTAGTTCCTGCTAGTGTATTGGTGGCTAGTGGGGATGAGTTGGCCAGTTGTGGCTGTCTGAATAATCTTTGAGTTGATGAAGGTTGTTTGGCCTGATGTTGTTGATGTTAAGTTGATTCAGCATTTTGTTGATTGCATTCTCTAGAAAAGTGTCCATAGAGATTGCACTTGAAGCATCTAACCTTTGACTTATCAACTCCAATTCATGATGATTTACTTGCAGCAGCCAAATTCTTGTTTCTTCTTAGATATTGTTTGGCTCTATAAGCAATCATTGCCATTTGCCATTGAAGATCCATCTCCTCCACTACATCCGGAGGCAGTTCTTCTAAATCTTGTTGGAAAATGTTGGCAGTGGGCAATGAACTTCCTAGGTATGCTTGAAAGCTTGAACTGAAAGCTGCAAAAGCTGCTTTTTCTTCTTTGGAGTCTAGAATGACAGTGATAGCTCTGATTGATTGTTAGTTGATGGTTTTTCGAATGATTTATCTCTTTGATCATCTATTCTTTCTTTCTCTTTTTTTGACTTACTTTGAGAAGATTTCTTAGGAGGTTTTGAAGCATAGAAACTTACTTCCTCTTCATCTTCACTCAAAGTACAAGAGTTATCACCATCATTACTGGACATGAAAGCACTTCCGGTACTTCTTGTTTCTTTAAAGTGATATGGTGATACATGAGATCTTACACTCTTGTTTCTTGATTTCTCATCCATTTCAAGAGCCTTAACTTTAGCCACTAGAGTATCTAGTCTGACTGCTTTGAGATCTGTGGTGTTCTTGAACATGGATACAGTTTGCTTCCAACTTTCTGGTAATATATGGAGCAGTTCTTGTTCAGCTCCTCATTTGTGTATTTCAACTCCAGAATGTTCAATTCTGTAACAAGTTGCATAAACCTGTGGAGTTGTTGAGGAATTGATTCACCCTCAATATGATGAAATGTTTCATATTGTGAACGTAGGGTGTCCTTACTAATGCTTCGGATGTCATCACTCCCTTCACAGAGTGTATGAAGAATCTTCCACAAGGAATTTGTTGTTTTATAATTTTCACATCTGATCAATATTTCTTCCTGTAAAGCCATACTAAGCAAGTTGTATGCTTTGATATCAACTTTAACCTTCTTAATATCATCAGGTGACAGATCTTTCGTGCTTATGGGTTGATTGTTATCATTATAATCCAGCCCGAGGGTGGGTGGAATATAAGGACCTTCTATTATGGAAACTCAAAAGTCAGAATTTGTATAATTTACATGAGTCCTGAACTTGATTTTCCAAGAATTGAAATTAAGCTCTGATACCAATTGACTGGGGTTGAGTAAGAGTGATATTCTTACTGTGAATCGAATATGATAATCAAGTCAATGATTGAGTGGCGGAAACAAACAATCAAAGAACATTCAAAGCAAGAAAAAAAACTCATAAATGTTGTTTGTATTGATATATGAAAGTTGATAAATTACAGAGAATGATTACAACAAAAATTCTCTATCTATCAATCATCGCCTCAGTACGAGGTCAACTATTCTATTTATAGGCAGACAAGATGCCTTTACAAAATGACTAAACTACCTCTGACCTATTACATCAGAAACTAGTCTAAGTCTTGATCCGCATCTCTGCTTGTTCATCCGCATTGACAAATGCGGATGAGATAATCTTGATCAGCATCTTCACTTGATCATCCGCATTAGTAAGTTGGTCATCCACATTGGTTAATGCGGATGAACAAATAATTATGCGCATTTGGTCGGTCATCCGCATTTGTTAATGCGGATGAGCAAAGTCTTGTCCGCATCTTCTTTTGTTCTTCCGCATTAGTCAATGCGGAAGAGTAACTTGTTCAGCATTAGTATTATGTCTTCCGCATTAGCCAATGCAGAAGAGTAAACACTTGTCCGCATCAGAGTTATGTATTCCGCATTAACTAATGCAGAAGATAACACTTGTTATTTTCCTTGCAGATCTTCATCCGCATTTCTTTTTGGACTTATGGGATTCCAGCTGAACAATCATCAATTCACCCATTAAGTTGGCATGTATGATCCTTTCAGGGTGCAACAATGTTAACTAATGAATTTGTTCAAGAGCTATGAACAAGTTGTTGATTTGATCAATAACTAAGATCTGCTATTCAATTGATTTGAATATAGATCCAAGTTAAATGACATATTAAATATCACACAGACTTTTGCTCAGAAAAGATAGATTCAATCAGTAAAAAACTGATAAATCTAAAGATTCAGGAACAATTAAACATAACTAACACTGATAGATCAATTGATCTAAATCAATGAGAACTTGGCACTCATACCACTTGTGAATCCAAGGATCGCAATCAGGAATTATCAGTGTTAGTTGATGTCAAGTCAATATTTGCGGAATCAACGTTGGCTTGGTTTAACTGTTTGTATTAAATTTTTCATATCAATAAATATTCAAGAACATGATTGATGAAACACAACTAGTGATCTGTTTAAATTAAATGTATTTCATTAAAACACGTTAATGATTACAAATAACTAATGAATGAATGATATTGAATTTTGTGTTGAATGATGTGACGGCTGCTAGGGTTTGGTTGTGTGATTTGACGTGATGTATTTCTGTTGTGGAATTGTTGTATTGTTGTCGCCGTCCTTTGATTCAAAACCTAGCATTCATATATATAGACAATGATGTTTCTGTTAAGGAAACACCGGATCTCTTAGGATTTGAAATGATTCAATTAAGGAATCTCTGGATTTCTTCTGATTCAGATAACTGACTTGTTGACTTGTTGATTGTAATACTTGTATTGTTTGAATACAAGTGTTTGGATTTACAGGAGTATTGTCTTCCGTAGTTGATTGTTCTACCGCAGGAAACTTGTTCTTCTAAAGCAAACTGGTTCTTCCGAAGCAATTGTTCTTTCGCAGGAAACTTGTTCTTCCGCAGATTCTTGTTCCTCCGTAGGACTTGTTCTTCCGAAGGAGTCTTGTTCTTCCGTAGGACTTGTTCTTCTGAAGCAAATGTTCTTCTGAAGCACTTGTTCCTCAGCTCTGGTTGTTCATCCGCAGAAGATCTTCGGATGTAATTTTACTTGTGAGAAATATAACTACGGAAGAACAAAATGTTCATCCATAGATGTTTCTCACACTTGGTCAATCTTTCAGAAATTTACAAATTCTAATGTTTTACCTGCAACCATACATAAATCAACACACATATATATATATATATATGGGTTAACCTATACATTTAATGCTTACATAATAATGAAATACAAACATTCATTACAGATATTGATTCAAGTACTAAGCCTATACAAAATGGACTAGATCTACTTATCCTAGACCTAACAATACTCCCCCTTAGGCTTAGATACTTGTAATCATTATTCAAAACTGAAAGCTCCTTTAATCTTGAAACCATTTTCTTGTTGAAATATGATACTGCATCCTTTTGATCAATGTATTTGTACTTGATCTCCATTCTGCATATCCTTTGGAGTGTCTCAAAATTCAGCCCCAATAAATCTTCTTCTGTGGTGAGGGTTTCCACAACACATTGATTGTTAACAATTTCCAGCTCATCTTCTTCTAAGATTCTCAGTTCTGATATATCTTCAATGTTGGCTCCCTTCAGCATCCCAGCATTATACCTTCTTCTCTTGTATGCTTTGGTATTCAACTTATCCACAACTTGAATCATGTGCACATATAGACACAAGTCATTCTGAGCCCTTTCATCAGTTAGCTTTGGAAAGAATTTGTCATGAAGGTATGAAGTATAGCTAGGGTGGAGTAGTTTGATCTCTACTGGGTCAAAATTTTGGATTCTTTCAGCTTTCTTTCCTTTTGCACTCCTCAGCAGCACCAATTCTTTGGTCTTCTCAACATATCCCCATTCTGTTATGGGATATGTATATCCCCATGCCATGAATCTGTTGTCTTCCATAGAGGTTGGACTAGTGATGTGGTCAAACAATTCTATCAATGTAGACTTCTTCTCTGTGATTTCCCTAACTGTTATCCCCAATGGCCACACTTTGCCAGGAATGACTGCTCTTGGTTCTCTGATAAGTTTGTTCTTTTCTTTGTGTTGAGCTATGCTTTCAACTGTTACTCGTTTAGCTAGAGATTTGTTGTAATGACCAGGTTTTGGAGCTTCAGTTCTGAATCTGACTCCACTATCAAATTCAACAAACATTACATGTTCCATCATTCTTCTCAGCTCAGCAACACTTCTTCCTTTAAGCTCGTGAGCCTTATAGTTGTGACCCTGTAACCAACATATCATATTGTATTTGCTAAGCGTTGTTGTATCACAGTGACCTAGATCTTTGTTGATTCTCTGAATGGCTTGAAAAGTAGTGAATGCTTCATAGTCAAAATTTTGAATTATAAATCTGCCAAACTCAAACTCTTTCACCATATCTTTCATCTCAGTTAAGTTCATCCTTTCAACCATGTCAAGTGGGAACCCATGATTGATCAGGGTCATAAACACAGATGACTTTGGCCTTTCTTCCATTATGTATTTTGTTGTCAAAAGATCATCAGCCTTTGATTCTTCTTGTCCTTTGTTAGAATCCTCTTTAGTTAGCTCTTTCCATTCAGCATCACTCTCAGCTTATCACCAGTAACTGGCTTTGATGTTGAAACATTAACTAAAGCAGTGTGCTCTGAAGATGTATGTCTTGATCTTTTAGGTGAATCATTGATTACCTGTTTCTTTGTAGAGCCTAAGTACTTTCTCATCCTTGAATATAGAATCAGTTGCTTAGAGGATGTTGCAGGTTCTTTTAGTTGTACTGATGTAGTGGTAGACTTAGATTCTAGGGCACTTATTTTCATTTTCAGCTCCTCAACCTCTGCATTCTTTCTTTGTACGTCAGCATGTTGTTCTAAAATAGTCTTGTTGGCTTGGTTGCTCTCCAACACAAGCTTTTCTATTTTAGACTTTTGTTTAGCAATAGATTCCTTTTGTTCTTCAACAAGATTCAGTAGAGCATCAATGACTTCATTGTTGCATTGAGCATCTTCTCTTAATCTTATGATGATTGCATTTTGCTGCATCAGCTGGACATCCTTTTCTTTTACAATCCCTTTCAACTCATGAATTCTTTTATTTTTGCAGTTAGACTTTATCACAAGCTTTTTGTATTCAACCACCAGATAGCTTTTGCTTACTGGGATGTCCTCATCACTGATGTCATCTTCATCATAGGCAATCACTTCCTCATACTTATCTTCTTCTTCTTATTGATCAGCAATTTTATCTTTGTAATCTTCAATATGAGCCACACTTGCTGAACTAGAGCATTCCTCTTTTGCTTGAACAGGTTCATCTTGATAAGTTTGTTGTTGCTGCTGATTGACAATAACTGGTGAAACTCGTTCAGTATCATTTGAATGGACAAAAGATTCAGTCTTGGATGATGATAATTGAACAGTGCTGGCTTATGAAACTAAGACTGTTTCCCTTGTGTGAAAGCTCTCAGTGGATTGCTTTTCTGTAATTGGAAAGATAGGTTCTATGTGTTGGCTAGCTGTTGATTGAAGAGTAAGAGGAGAGATTGGCTGAGTGTCTTGACTGGATGAGGGAGATTGTTGAGAGCGAACAGAGAGAATGGGTGAAATGGGCTGAGTGTTTTGACTTGTAGGTGAAGGGTGTTGTGCAGATTGATGCTGTTGGTGCATGGGTGATAGATCTCGTGAGTGATTGGCTTGTATAGAGTTGGTTGCTGAACCCTCATGTTGATCTTCCCACACAAGCTCTTGGGGAATATTTGCATTAGCATCTACCATATGAGCAAACATGGGCATGTTTCCTCCTTCATACTTCCCGGATATTTTATTCAGAACAGATCTACCTAGGTGTGCATGAACAAACACATCACCATCTATGGCAGTCCCAGACAGATCAACATTGATGATCAGTTGCAGAAACCTTGGAAACATATACATCTTGTTAGCCTTCTATACTTTGATGTGATCACATAAGCAGTTGAAGATGTACTTTGAGTAATTGTAGGTTCTTCCCTCAAAGACATCAATAATTCCTGAAGACATATGCCTTAAAAATCTGTCAAGTCTAGATTTCCTGTTTGTGATGCACTTAAGATAAGTGTGGCAGAGAAATCTGTATGGCTTGCAGAGTCTTCCTTTCTTGATTTCTCCCTTCTCGAATTCACCATCAGACCCCATCAGAAGAAAGAATTTCTCTATGTATTCATTCTCGAACACATCAAGGTGACCAGCTTCTACATCTCCCAACTCAAGAACCCTTCTTATTGTCTTTTCATCCATTCTCAGTCTTTGATTCTTCACATCAGCCATAATAACTTGACCATCTTCTTCTACTTGGGCGGAGTTCCATAAATCAGTTATGTGCGATTGATGAATCATAGGCTCTGCTGATAAGGCATAAACAGCCTGGATCTTCTTAGATATCGGATAATGTCTTGACACCCTTCTGAAACAGGGTCGTCAGGGTTTAAGAAAGCACAGACATTATGCTCTCTCGCAAATCAATTATCCATCTGTTCATAAGAATAAAGAAGATTTCATTAGACACGCATTATTGATACGAGACTACGAATATTTGTGAGATTATACGAGAATCAAAGTTTCATTATTGAACATTACGACATGTTTTACCTTGAACATTGTGATCTGAGAGCAGAGATATATGTTTGTTTGATGTTTTGATTCGGTAATATTTGAATGTTATAGAAGGGGGAAAAGTTTGTTGAGTGCGTGTTTTTCTAGGTCTGAAAAAGTGAACTAAAAAAGCGAATAATGAATTTTGAAGTCAAAGAACATCATTTATACTTTCTCAGACACATTAATTTTATTTATTTAATGAAGTGGAACCCTCAACAATTTCTCTGTTCTAAGTTCTTTCGCAGATCATCTACGGATTCCATAAATCATCTACGGATGTCTTAACTACTTCTACTCATGAAATATAACTTAAATTTTCATAGGTTACCAAACAATGAAATTAAATTATATTCGTTGATCTTTGCTCATCCGAAGTTTACCAATCTACGGATAAAAATTTAAATTTTCCACATTGTACCTTCTGTTGATGCTTAAGATGGCACTGTAGCTTCTGCTGATGCTTATAGAACACTTGTGAAGAAAAACTTATTTTGTTGTATGGTCCAAGTCCACTGCTTAGAACCATTTATTGCTTTTGGACCTTGTTGACTTTGTATTCATGACAATTGAGCAGAAGAAAGTTTAAGTAATATAAAAGAAAAACTTTATGTATCCAAGAGCTAAGTTGGTGCTCAAGTTCCAATTGCTTCAAATTGATAATGAAATAGACAAATCTGCTGATTGATTAACTTTCTTCATGATTTCTACTCCCCCTAAATTTGTGATTAATGATGACAGAATGCATTTATCATAAATTTCTAAGAAGAATATCATGAGTGTTATGTAACTGTATGATGATGCACAAACATATATACACATATGATGGGATCATACTATAATGCTAAGCCTCTTCCTGATGAGTTATTTTGTTGAATTGATACCTGAACATAGTTCTGATTGCAAGTATATTGTCCACTTAAATCCATACAAGAGCTAATGTATCAACTAGGCATGCTATTTATCTTGTTTTCATATTGATTAGGAAATAACTGTTATGGGCTTCACATTCAATTCACAAAGATTTTGTTCTCCCTTTGCAAGTCAAATCATCACTTTTCACACTTAATAACTATGTACTTTAAGTTATAAGTTCTATGTTGAGATGAATTGGACATCTCATTAATGCATTGATATAAAAGCTCTAGGTTAATATAAAGTTGATCACATAGAATTCTTTTGAGAGCTTAGATATGATCATCATCAGGTCACCAGGTCTTTACTCACGTAAAACAGAGGTGCCTTTAACCTAGGTCTTTGTTTACACAAAACAAAGGGATGATAAGGATCATGATCTTTTCACCTTTGGTTACTGATATACACCATGGTGATTATACACCCAGGTCTTTGTTTACACAAAACAGAGGGTGTTTGATTTGCAAAGATAGATATTATAAAGTGTCGGTACATAGTGTGCTTAGATGAGTGATTTGAACACATTAGAATAAAACTCACTTTGTATCCTCAAAATGAAGTTTCCCACAAATAATCACTTTGAATTATGTTTGGCATACACTAAGTGTAGTTTCCACTCAAGATGAACCTACTCACATATCAAGAAACTTGCTCAGATTTAATGATATTTAAGACTTCAGGAATAAACAAAGATACAGTGTACTATCATTTCCCGTGCATGTGTCATGCTTAAGCAGCATTACACACAGTATTTTGTTTGTTCAAATTGATCAATCTAAGTTAATCATGCCAGAGACTCAATTAGAAAATTAAATCTGACTGAATCAAAGGCTTTAGTGAATAAATCAGCAAGCTGATTTGTTGTATGTACTTTGACTAACTTAATCAAACCCTTTTCTAAGCAATCTCTCAGAAAATGATATCTTATCTCAATATGTTTTGTTTTAGTATGTTGCATAGGATTAGCAGTTATAAACATAGCAGTAGAATTGTCTATGAAAATTGAAGTTTGAAGGAAATTGTAACCATAGTCAAGCAATTGGTTTTGCAACCAAAGGACTTGAGAGCAACCAGCTAAAGCAGCTATGTACTCAGCCTCAGCTGTGGATACAGAGACATTGGTTTGTTTCTTGCACTGCCATGATACTAGTCTTAGTTCTATAAATTTACATCCACCAGTTGTGGATTTTCTGTTACTTTAATCAAGGTATACTTTTATAGTGGCTCACGAGTTGCTCGACAAAACAATGACTCAACATTTTTAATAATATTTTTATAAATCTCGCTCAAAATCGGCTTGTATAATATCAGGTCGAGTTAACATGTATAATATTAATGTTCTTTAAATGACAAGACGTTTAGTTTGAAAGTCATTGAATTTATTTGATTAAGTACTAAAAGACTCATGAGACGATAAACTCTCGATAAATAAGTTGTTACAATTTTAAAAATATGAAGCATTTTCCTAATTTACTCAACAATAGCCCAACCTAATGGAGGAAACGGTACAAGTGAATCATTGTTCACAATAAGAAATTAACACCCGCGAACCATATGAAGTAGACCAAACATCACAAATAAGTTAACACTAGTTTCTAAGTTTTAAAAATAAAAAATTATTTTAGTTTTAGCTTTTCTTTAAATTTTTAAACAATCTCTTTTGAGAGTAGCATGACTTATATTGTATAACATGGTTGAATAGTTCGTTAAATGAATTAGGTCAAACAACTATTATCGAAGTGTTTGAATCACGACCTTTCTTAATTACAAAATGCGTCATTTGGTCACGAGCCGCATCAACGTTATAAGCCCACAATTTTCCTTCATTTGTCATCAAAGCTTAGTCTCAAAATGGTTCATCTTACAAAGCCTTGCAATATATCATAGTAGTGTTGTTTTTCAAAATTATGTTTGTATCGTTTGAAAGTTTTTTTGTAAAACTTGTAAACGGCCTTGTTTGAACTACTTGACATTTCACATAAATTGTATTACACCAAATTTCTTGGTTTCCCTTCATACGAATGACTTTAATTACCTCATTGTTTAAAAATGCATTACCACCAATAAAAGATTGAGCACTTCACGAAGCCATTTGAGAGTTTTTTTTCAAACTTACAAGATATTGAGGGTGTTTAAAATTTTAAAGAGTGGAGAGTGTTTTAAGTTCGTATGATTCATTAAAATTAAGTCTTGTTGCTAAAGCCTTCTATTTATAGGTTGTTTTTAGGGCATTCGTGGACCGTTATGGTTCAGTGACAGTCCTCCACCCAATTGGATTGATAGTGGACCGGTATGGATCTGGTGATAGTTCTCCATCGAATCAAGGTGGATCACAGACTGCCATACATTAATTAACCATCCAAGATGACCTAATTTAGCTTAGTCATGCTAAGATACTCAGGTTTCATATATTATAGATTATGTAACTCGTTTTTCTAGCACCAGTTATGCTTGTCAAAGTTTTAATCAAATGGTCACGTCAAATTTTCAGGGTATTACACTATACGTAAGAATCCATACGACCCCTAGGCAAACGAAGAAGAAGTACTTGATTAGAAGTATCATACTTGAATGTGATGGTCCACCGGTGTATTTCATAAATATCACAAGACATGATATTGCATTTATTAGCACATGTGTAAGACTTGAACTTTAAAACCAGTGTTCTTTTTTTCTCCTTGCGTCGACCGAGAACTCCACGTGAGCTAGTGCAAAATAGTTTTTAGTATGGAGTATTGTGTGGTATGTGTACCAAATGCAAGAGATGGTGTGGTTTATATTCTTGAGTTTATAGGTTAATATCCTTAAGTTGGTTTAGACATAGGGGACAAAATTGCAATATAATAACACAATATCATAAGTGAGTTAGACAAGAATATTAGGGTTAAGTAGATGTTTAATTGTGGTGTTATGGGTGGCTAAGATGTAGGTAGAGGGGGACACATCGTCCTCAGGTCATCGTGGTTACTCAGTTGTGTTCGTGCTACTATTGGTTTTCTCATTCGATAATTATATGTGTTAAGTAATGTACTCGGGTTATATGCATATGGGTTGACATGTGTGTGTATGTATATATAGTTGATTAAACTTGTCATTTGATTTCTTTCGCTTATGTTTAAGTTGTGTATTTCTTTATATTAACATTACTTTATTGAATTTCTAATAATTATTAAAAGATAAAAAGGATGGCGAATATGATTAATGTTTTTAATTTTTCATTTCACTTTGTAATTTATGACTTAAGCTAGGATTTTAGTGCTCACTTGAATTATGCACTTTAAAGTCTGTGTCAACAATTCCTAATTTATTTTTACAGCTTTCCACTATAACGATGAATTGTACATTAGTGTACTATGTTCAGTTAGGTTCATAAATTTCTAATGATAATATTGTATGATAAAATGTACATTAGTGTACTATGTTCATAAATATTCTAATGATAAATCAATGATCATAGCCTAATTTAAATCTTAAATTAATAAGTTAGATGCATCAAATCATTTTAGTATTTAGGAATACCATTTAGTTAGTATCTCAAATCTCAACGATGTTACAGTCTCCCCAGCTTGAAAGAATTTTGTCCTAAAATTCAACAGGTAAAGAGGATTTAAGACCTTGTAACTATTCAAGATTTTTCCATTTCTAATCATTTTAAAGCCTTAAAGTTCGTAATTACCAAACCATAATACAACTATTGTCTCACCTGGATAGATGGCAGAATCATCGGGGCGGATGAAGGTGAATCAATTGTTAATTGCACATGGTAGAAAGCATTAAAATTTTAATAAATACAATTTCAATAATTTAAAACATCATAACATTGTTCAATAACCAAATATAAATCAAACTTAATAACAACTCTTGTTATTACCTAGGTCCAATAATCCTAGTTGCATAAGTAGCTTGAAATCTAATTAAACAACATTTCCTGAAATCATGTGATAAGTAATATAGTTAGCAAAAGAATTATCCAGCGAGTAAGTACATGTTTGAATACATAAATATATTGAATAAAATAATTGATATCATTCAATTTTCATGGCATGTTAAGACTTATAAGGCATATGTGTAACATAAAAGACAAACTATACACGATCAAACCTAGTGACTGAATTGACTCGATCCGCATACGAAGTCTTAGTAAATAAGGCACAAGTATGAATCTAGTTTCAATCACCCTCGAATAATCAAATGGGATGGGTTTGTCAAGTCAATAGATCAATTATTGTTGTCGTGGTTCAAATAGATTAATGATTGTGTTTGAGTAACGTTTAACTAAATATTAACACACTTTGCAAGTAATAACACATGAATTGAATTGAATTTGTAAGAATGAATAAACAATAAACATTTGAATGCATATATTTCACATGATTTCCTCAAAATTATAAAACATAAGAAAAGAGACTATGAATACTCACAAGATAATTGCAAGTGATTGAAATATTAGCATTCTAGACTAAACACCAAGGTTTCCTCGATCACGACTTAACCTAAGGAATGGTGTTTTATATTAAAACAATAGCATGTTTAAAGTTCTAAGGTCGATTTGGAGACTAGGGTTTTAACTAAGGATTTGGGTTTTAAAAATTGATTTAAAATAAAATAATGTAGTTTACTTTGATATATAACTTGATTAAATAAAACAAATTGAATAAAAAATTAGATTTAAATGTTTACAATAATTAATACAAAATTTAAATGATAATATATATTGATTTAATGATATGACTAACAATGATTAATTTATTAAGTCTTCAAATAATAAAGGATAATTAATTTAATTATTTATTATTTAATTATTTAATTGATTATCTTTGTAAAAAATTTAATTTAAAACAATATATAATAATAAGATCTGTTTTATAGGAAATTTTATAAGATTTATAGATTTATTTAGGATTATTGGATTTGAATAATCCAAGTTTCATTTATTAGTTAAAATTAATCTCAACTTACAAAAATTTTACAAACACTCTAAATTTGAACTTATTTTCCTACAATATTCTCTTACTAATTGAGAGTTAACTCTCGTTAGTTGTTTGATGAAAAGGCCAACTTTTAGCCATTTTTCAACTCCACTATCACCAACCTCTATAAGGCCTATTTTCTAATGTCTAGTCTCTATCCTCACCTAAAATCTACCCCAAACGAGTCAAGTGGTTCGGAACAAGAGGTGGATATTGGCGGGTTCAAAGGTTCACAAGTTTCAGATCGACAGACCCGATGTTTAATTTTAACTTTCTGCTTACCGATTTAACCATATAAGCAGTCAATGTCTTAAAAAACTAACAGGGTTAACTCTCATTTAGTATCCGTTCAAAAAAACTCATAGTTAGTAAGTGCAAGACTAGTAAAGGGGGTAATGCAACCGTTTCACAAGGTTGGAGAGAACAAAAACATGTAATATATCAAATAGGGAACCTACAAATGAAACAATGAACAAGAGTAAACAACAAAAGCATAACACAAGTATTTGGTTTTCAAGAATGATGTTTATTGTTCTCTACAGTTGTTACAAGGATTAGTTATAAGGATTGGTTACTTGAGATACTTTATACTATATCCTACAGTCGGCCATAGTTTGCAGGCGGGCTGAAACACTAATCTAGATAACAAGATCAATGTAAACTCAAAAGGCAGATTGTCTTTTAACTAATGACTATGACATGTCATATTTCACATCCTTTTCTTGTTACAAAAAGGATAAAAGTTCAAAGTAGAAACTTACAAACTCTTAAACCTTAATATACTATTGACAAAAGTATGGAGATATCAACAATTTTTATAAGTTGGTGAGTCTCACATATGACAGTGAAAAGTAGTTCAGCTTTTGTCAAAAGCATGTAAGAATGCAGGACCGGTGAAGGGGGTCACTTACAACACAACAACACAAGAGGAGATTAACCAAACTTAATCAAATAGTAAACTGGATTAACCGTAAATAAGACACTAAGAACACAAGTAATATAAGAGACAGAACAAGAAAAGTGTATGGTTTTCAAGAATTCAGTATATTGCTTTCTCTATGTTCTATTACAAATGTTACAAAGCATATTAGAAAGATACAAGAACATGAGATACTTATACAACATCCTACAGCCGCATATACTTTGAAAGCCAGTTGGATACAATTAACTAGACACAAACAAAATCAATTGTAAAGTCAAAAGGCAGATTGCCTTTTGACTAGTGACTATAACATGTCATAGCTCACATCCTTATCTATTACAAAAATGATAAAGTACATGAAGTAGAAAGTTATAGACTCAAGACCTCAATGTGCAGTTACCAAAAGCATGGACCTTTTCACCAAGTCATGTAAGTTGGTGACATTACAGAGATGTAGCGGAAAGGTGTCCAGCTTTATGGAAAAGTACATCAGATAAAGCATGTGTCAAAAGTCTTCGAAAGAAATCTGTCTTCATGAGTTGAAGCTTCGGAAGACTTTGTCTCTGAGGCTTCGGAAGACTTCATCTTTAGCTTCGGAAGATATTGGTCTTGGCTTCGGAAGATTTCACACTTAGAATATTTTTGTTGCATGTGTGAAACTTCCTAAGCATTATTCTTCAATGCACTTGTGCAGCATGCATGATAGACTTTGGATGTTTGAGTTGCATCAGCCTCTTCATTAATCTCTACACACTCCCGCTAGGCTGATGCTACCAAAACGCTTAGTAGACTTCAGATATCAACAGTTCTCATTAGAATGATAACCAGCCCTTTCTTCATGAGATGATCAGGATCCTTCAAACTGTCAAAATGTCTTCTCATATCAAAGAGATCATGCAGAGGCAACTGAAACATATCTTTCAAAGTGTAGATGTCTTTAGTGCCTTGTTCACTAGTGGCATGCCATCTTTCTGGATTTGTGGTGTATGTCCAGGACAAGATGGGTCTTCCTGATGCTAGAGGAGCTACTGAAATTGGAGCTGATTGAGCATCCTCTGGCTAGACATCCTCAAGATGTTCTGACTCATCCTGGGGTTTAGAAGAGGGTGCAGTCTTCTTCTTCTTTGGCTTTGGTTTAGAAGCCATCCTCTTCATTCTCTTTATAGGTTTTAACTGAGAAGACTGGCCTGCAGTACCAGATTGATCTTCATTGTCTTTCTCAGTTGGGACTTCCTCTCTTTCAGGTTCAGAAGGAAAGGGAGGTTGACCCTGCTATGGATCAGAAGATGAAGCTTGCTGAGATTCAGCAGGAGGTCCATGTTGTGTTGTCTTTGGTTGTTCAACCTTAACCTCTACTTCAGGTGGGGCTTGACTTGGAGGGGAGTGTAAATCAATGAGCTCTCTACTTTTTATCTTCTGCTTGATCACCCTGATATGTTCATCCATAGTGGATAGAGACATGAGGCCATGTCTTCTTTCAGAGAATCCATACAGCCTTAAGAAGCTTATCATCCTCTGTCTGTCAGCAGACTTCTTCATACTCTTCTGGATGATGGCTCTTGATTTAGCAGCTTCTTCCCTTAGCTTTCTTTTGGTTGTCTTTATTTCCTTGACTATCTCAAGTTCAAGTTGTTTAAGATACTCAAACTCAACATAGTCATAGGACAGGGGAAGAAGTGCTTCAGCCTGATAGAGGCCTGTGGCACTCAAGTAGTTGATCATCTTGATCCTATCTTCTTCTTTATCTATTTGAGGTTCTTGTTGAACCACATCCTCTTGTGCAGGACTTTCTTGAACTGGGGAGAGGGTAGGCACATGTTTGTACAATCTTTTCTTTCTTCTCTCTTCTTTGCTTTGTACTAGAAGTTCTGCATCTTCTGCCTCCTTCTTCTCCCTTGACCTTTCCAGGTCAACCAGTTCATTTAACTTTCTAAGGGGAGAGAAATGACATTGTCTATGTCATAGTTCCTTGTCTGCAGATAGTTTATCCTGACTGCCATTAACTCATCATTCTGAGTATCTGGTCTGGGGGCAGCCCTGATAGCAGACTCCATGAGTCTTGAGGACCCAGCAGAGGAACTTTCTCCCTTTAGCCTCCTTTTCCTCTCTCTCTCTCCTCCTCCTTAATCTCCTCAGATGTCATCTTTCTTTTCTGATTCTCACTCACAGACCTTTGTGACTCAGGGTGGAGAGAGATTTGGCCTTCATTGCTTGATGCAACTTCTGAGCTCTGGCCAGAGAGAGGTTGAGAAGCATCTTCACCAGCAGGTGTCTCAATAGGAATGTGAATCTCTGCAGCAGTTGATGATGATAAGACAGGGCTCTCAGGTTCTGCCACTGGGCTTTCAGTCAAGGTTTCCCCTATGAAACTAATCTTAGGGTCTGCCTCAACATCCAGTTGACTAATGGCATTACCTGATTGCCTAAGTCTCCTTCTGAAGCTGTACTCTGCAGTGATCCTGTCTTGGATTCTTTGAGCCAGCCTGTCAGCTTGTCTTGATTTTCTTGGATTGACAAGTGGCATGTTGACTAGATCGAGACCTTCATAGTAGTTCAAAGTTTGAAAATTTAAGACTTCTTGCTGCCCTTGAACTCTTATAATGATTAGGGATTTCCTGTTGCTGTCATACCTCCACCCAATGATGTGATTGGAAGATGGTGAAGATGACATAGCCCTTGGTATCCCATCCTCAAACAAACTTTGTATGGAGTCTATGTAGTCCATATCAATGTGAATTTGAGGAGGTTGCTGAGAATGCACAATTGCAAGTGAGGATGGTGAGTCCTCAATGTCCATTCTCTTTGAAGAACTCCCAGGTTCTGTAGCTGTAATGACTTTCTCCCCCTTTTTGGTAGCATCACCCACTTGCATAGGTGAGCTGGAAGATAGGTCAATCACATCCACAGGTTCTTGTGTTCCTAGTTGAGCTCTTCATAAGGGTCTCCCAGCTAGTTTTTCCTTAAGATAAGAAATCTCAAGTTACTGATCATTGATCTTGTTGTGTAAGGTAGTCACCTGAGATTCAAGGTGACTGACCTTTGAGACTAATAAGTGCATGCTTTAGATAGTTTGTGCACCTTTAGTCTTAGATTCCCCTCATCTTTATCAGAAGAATCATTAGGGGATGAGATGATTTGACCAAATTCCTCAGTCTCACCACCAGCTTTAGGTCTTGGCTGCTAGATTTCCTCTGCTCACTGGCAGTCTCAGTTGAGGTGACAGTGGGCTGGGTTTCCATGGTTGAGGTCTTAATGATGTAATCACTTTCAAAAGTGAGAGCCTCTTCCATATGGACATCCTGAACAGGTTCAGAAGTGTCCACCTCAATAGTAGGTGACTGATGGGGGCTAGAAAGGAGCCTCAGAAGCATTCATCTCTCTTTGAGTAGGGGAAAAGAAAAGAGAATCATGGTACTCACCAAAACCTAGATCTTCATCAGTATAGAAATCAAGGTTGGGAATTGGTTGGTTGAGATGTATAGGTTGGGGATGGTAACTGTCCCCTGAAGGTTGATCACTTGAGTGTTGAGACTCAGAGTGATGGCTTAAGGCAGTTGGGCCTATAAGCTCATCAGGCTGAGCATGAGGAACCTCAACACTAATTCTTGAAGATATGGGAGTGGTTTGCTCCTCGGGAGAAGCGGGAGCTCGAGTGTCCACTTCTGCATGTAAGGGTGAGTGTATGCGGACCTCCACAGACTGAATAGTCTGAGCAGGGGTTCGTTTGGATTTCGTTTTGTAGGTGAGGATGATTTGTGGCTGTTTAGGTGGTAGGGAAACAGTAGGTGTGGGTTCAACACTAGCTTGTGTTGCTAGGTTGTCACCTTGAGCAATGAGCTCTAACATTTTTGGGACTAGGGCTGTTTCTACCCCAGAGAAGCTAACAGTGGGCTTTCTCAGTATTTTAAAGATGTCGGCTTCATCTGTCCTAGTTTAAGAATGTTACATGTTTCCTTTAACTAGGAGCCCAGTTCACAGTTAAGAATGTACTGGACATATCTAGGAAACATGTAATATTCTAAGGAGTCTAAGTTAGCAAGAAAGTTGGTATAAACAAACTGAGAATACCTGAACTTGACTCCCTGAATCATCCCATGGATGATGAAAGAGAGATCCTCAGGAATCTGGTCCCATCCACCATGCTTGTTTGATAAGCTGTGGATGACCACATGGAGTAGGAATCTCCATTGGGATGAGACCTTCCCTTCTTAAAGGTCTTTACAGAGAAATCTCCCTTATATCCTACTTGCTCAAAGGAGTGATTAACAGCTTCCTTTGGGAAGAACACCTCACCTTCTTCATCATCTAGCTGAAGATGCATGTTGATGATGGCCGGCATGATGAAGACTGTTCTCCCCTGCACTGTGGCAGACAGTGCCTTCTCCCTATCCATTACGACCTCTTGGTAGGTCTTCCAGAAATCAAGCAGATGATCCTCATAGAGTGGAGGATCAATGTTTAGGGAGGTGAAGTAGTTTGACAAAGCTAAGAATTGACAAACCTCTGAGAAATGAGGATCTTTCTCAGAGCTTAACAAAGCAACCTGATTATGTTGCCTGTGTAGTTGCATGGTAAAGTTAGGATCATTTCTGTGAGCAAGATTGGCCATTGTGAAGTAGCTTAAAAATGAAGAAAGAAGGAAGAAAGAAATTTCAGAGAGAAATTTGGGTTTTAGGTTTGGAGGAAGAACAGATGATAGAAAGAGGGGGAAACCATTGGGTTTATATGTGAGAGGGATTTGAGATAAAGTTTAATGAAAGAGGATAAACTTTGAAATCCGAATGTAGGTCCCACCTCTGAAAAAGTAGTTTACTTTTGCTCAAAAAGTAGTTTTCTTAGAAGTCAAAAAGCTTCTGAAGGTAAATTATCTTCGGAAGTTTTAATTAAAAAGCTTCTGAAGCTAAAATGACTTCGGAAGAATTTCCTTAAAGTTTTGAAAAATTTTGCTTCGGAAGAGAAATTAAAACTTGATTGCTTTGTATATAAAACACAAAGCTTTCGAGAACTAATTTTGCTTCGGAAGAAATAAGTCCTTAAAAATGAATAAGTATCTAAGACAAGTATTTAAGCTTCGAAGATAAATTTGAAACCTCTTCCGAAGATAAATCTTCTTAGACAGTTATTTATTTTGAAGGCATGATTTGCTTCTGAGGTTAAAAGCATAACTTCCGAAGGATCAAAACTTGTCAAAAATCTAAGGAAAGTCTTCAAAAAGATAATTTTATCCAGAGAAAACATGAGCTTATGAAAATGATGAACTAGACAACTTAGGACACACATATTTTAAGAAATAATAAGAATTAGTTTTTAAGAAAAACCTACTCAAAGTTAATCATCCCAATAGCTGATATTAGATATTTAAATCTCTTTTCATCAAAAGCCTTTATAAACAGATCAGCATATTGTTTATCTGTGTGAACTTTGACTAGTGTAATTAATCCATTTTCATAGTTATCTCTTATTAAATGATACCTGATATTAATGTATTTGATCCTTGAGTGCTGCACAGGATTCTCTGTGATTGAGATAGCACTATTGTTGTCTATGTGAATTGGAGTCTCCTTGAAGTTTAGTCCATAGTCCAGCATCTGATTCTGAATCCAAAGCACTTGAGCACAGCAGCTTGCAGCTGCAATGTATTCAGCTTCAGCAGTTGATGCAGAGACACAGGATTGCTTCTTGCATTGCCATGAGACAACCCTTCCACCAAGAACTGACATCCCCCAAATGTAGACTTTGTAGTCATGGTGCAACCACTATAATCACTATATGTATAAGTATACAGATTGAAGTCAGGATTCTTTGGGTACCATATACCAAGTGCTAAAGCACCTTTGAGGTATCTTAGAATCCTTTTGATAGTGATGAGGTGAGACATCTTAGGGTTGGCTTGATATCTTGCACAAATACATGTAGCAAACATAATATCAGGCCTGCTAGCAGTAAGATACATAAGAGACCCATTCATAGCCCTGTATAAGTGTTCATCTACACACTCCCCCTTAAGATCAGGTCCAAGGGAGTGGTTTCTGCTATGGGTGTCTTAGCAATCTTACAAGCAGTCATGTTGAATCTCTTGAGTATGTCCTGAACATACTTTGACTCACTTATGAAGATGCCATCTTCAACTTGCTTCACTTGAATTCCCAGAAAGAAATTGAGTTCCCCCATGGCACTCATTTCAAATCTGTCTTTCATCAGCTTCTCAAAGTCTTTGCAGAGCTTTGGATTAGTTAAACCAAAGATGATGTCATCCACATACACTTGAACTAGAAAAATGTCATTTCCCTGTCCTTTGATAAAGAGAGATCCATCTATAGTACCTCTCCTATATCCATGTTTGCAAAGATACTCAGACAATGTCTCATACCACTTCCTGGTGCTTGGTGCAGCCCATAAAGAACTTTGTCAAGCTTGCAGACATAATCAGGTTGATCAGGATCTACAAAACCAGGTGGTTGTTTGACATATACCTCTTCATCAATCACTCCATACAGAAAAGCACATTTTACATCAAGTTGAAAGACCTTGAAGTTCTTGGATGCAGCAAATGCCAGGAATATCCTCACAGCTTCCAGTCTTGCTACTGGAGCAAAGACATTAGTGTAGTCAATCCCTTCTTATTGTGTGTATGCTTGAACAACTAGTCTAGCTTTGTTCTTGATGATAATGCCTCTATCATCTTTCTTATTCCTAAACACCCATTTGGTTCCAATGGTAGTCTTCCCATGAGGAAGAGGACAAAGGTTCCAAATTTTCTGCCTTTTGAATTGAAGCAGCTCCTGTTGCATAGCTTCAACCCAACATCCATCCTTTAAAGCTTCATCAACTTTCTTTGGCTCTATCTGGGATAGGAAACAAGAGTGAAGACAAACATTTGCTTCATGGGTTTGTCCTCTTGTTCTTACCCCTGTGACAACATCTCCAATGATGTTTGTGGTGGGGTGAGACTTGTGGATCCTAAGTTGAGGGATCTCAACAAGTTATTGATATCTAAATTAGAGAAATTTAGATCTGGTATAGATGTTTCTCCCACCACATCAGCACACTTATCAAGAAAAACTTGATCCAAGCAGTGTGTGACATCATTGATGTTGTCATCTATGGTGTGGTTAGTAGCATCAAGAAATTCTAGATAACTATAACACCACCATTTTTGTCTTCCACAATTGAGGTATCCTTATCTGGTTGTGGAACCTCTAAGCTGGAATTTGAAGGCACCCCAGATGTATCAGTTGAGTTTGTCGTTGTAGTGCTGATAGAAACCTCATTTGCAGAAGTAGTTCCAAGTGGAGCTAAAGATATGTGACTTGAAGATCTTCTCAGCTCAAATATTGGTTCAGGATCACCTGTATTTAGATTTTTTGTAGATCCTAAAACATTCTCACAAGATTTGTTAAAATAGTTGGTAACTAGATCAAGATCAAATAGCCAATCAAGACCAGAACCAACCACACAGGGTGTGTGTTCATTGAAAGTCACATTGGCTGACTCCTCAACAATTTTAGTTGTGAGATTGTATACTCTATAAGCCTTAGCTTGAGAAGAGTATCCAATAAAGTGTCCATCATCTGATTTCTCAACAAACTTGGCAATTTGATCTTTCGTATTCAAGATGGTGCAAGGACATCCAAATGACCTGAGAAAACCAATGAAAGGTTTCCTCTTGTGCCAAAGTTCATAAGGAGTTTTGCCATGAGTCTTGACCATTAAAACTCTGTTCTGCACATAGTAGGCAGTGTTGACTGCCTCTGCCCAGAAGGTGATGGGCAACTTAGAGTCAGATAACATGGTTCTTGCAGCTTTAATCAGTGTCCAGTTTCTCCTCTCAGCAACACCATTCTGCTGAGGAGTCCTAGGAGCACTGAATTGTCTTGTAATACCCTTTTCATCACAAAATGTATCAAGGATTTGGTTCTTAAATTCAGTTCCTTGATCACATCTTATGATCTTGACCTTGTGATCAGATTGATTCTCAATCTTTAAGATGAAACTCTTCAGAATCTCAGGAGTCTCATCCTTAGTTCTAAGGAAGAAAACCCAAGTGAATCTTGTAAAGTCATCTGTGATCACTAAACAGTAAGAGGTCCTTCCTAGACTCATTACACTGGTGGGGCCAAAGAGATCCATATGTAACAAGTGTAGGGGTGTAGTGATGGAGTTCATTTCCTTAGGCTTGTGAGATACCTTATGTTGCTTCCCTTTCAAGCATGCAACACAATGGTCATCACTTGTAAAATCTTTCTTTGGTATTCCAGTTACCAAATCATTCTTAATTAATTTATTCATGTTCTTAAAGTTTACATGGCACATTCTTTTATGCCATAGGAACGACTCATCACTATTGGCTTTAGACAAAAAGCATAAAACTTCTCCAGAGGGAGATGTTTCTTGCAAGTCCATCTTATGCATGTTTCCTTTCCTGTGGGCTTTAAACAGGAGTGCTCATGAGGAATGACCACACCAGGCTTGAAAACAATGCACTCATGCTCAGTAAAGAGCATTTTATGACTCTGATCACAAAATTTGGATACACTCAGAAGATTGTACCTAAGCTCTTTGACAAAGTTTACCTTTTCAATGCTGAGCTTACCATTTATGACCATGCCCCTTCCTAAAATGTAACCACCTTCATCTCCTCCAAAAGCAACTGGTCCTCCATCAATCCTTTCAAAGTTCTGGAGTAGTGACCTATTGCCTGTCATGTGCCTGGAATAGCTACTATCAATGATCCAAACATTTTTGTTTGTCTTGAGTGTCCCTGCACAAAGAAATAGATTAGTTATATTTGGAAACCCAAGCCTTGCTTGTCTGGGCTCATTAAGAAAACAGAAGGTAATGCAATAGTAATAGATCCTATGGTTGTGCTAAGAGGATCTTGAGCTGTTGTTGATGGAGAATTCTCAGTCACTTAGTCTTTCTTAGACTTCCACACCACCTTTGGAGTCTTGGACTTGACCTTCAAAACTTCGGAAGCTTTTGGAACTTCGGAAGTTTTGATGACTGAACCTTTGGAAGATTCTGCAGTCACTGCAGCAGACTTTAGTGCTTCAGAAGAACTCCTTTCTTCCGAGACCAACTTCTCTTCCAAGGGTAATTTTCCACTTGCCTTCTTCTTAGATTTGGAGCTTCCGAAGGAAACAGATTTTCCTTCCGAAGCTTGAATCTTCTTGAAACTCTTTGAAGTCTTTGTCTTGGTCATATGGATAGTACTTTTAGGATTGTATAGGCAATCCTTAGCAATGTGAGTGTACTCTCACACACACACACTCCATTTCTTCTTCTTCGACAAGACAATAGTCTTCTTTTGGTCACATCCCTTCTCCATATTCATCTTTGTAGATTCTAAAACAGTCCTTTTGGGCTGGAACTATTCTTGGAGTTTGATGGTCCAGGCTGTGCAGTAGTGGTACACAGCAATCAGTCTCCTTCTTGTTACTAAGATGATTTGAACAAGGGCCAGAACTCTTAGCAGAAGAGTTTTGGTTGATGTCTTCAGTCCTTACTACTTCAAACCCTGTAGAGATGAAAACTTGTTTCTGCTTAGAGTCAAAAGTAGCCTTGATCTATTGAGCCTTCCTTGCCTTTCTCTTGCTCTTTCTGATCAAGTTCTTTCTCATAGACTTGGTCATCACAGTCTTATTCTTCTCCTCAGAAGGATAGTAGCCCTTCTTAGAATCCTCCTCTTTACTCTTCTCAGAGGAATTATTTACTATCTATTCTTCATCCTCTTCACTTATAGGATCTATTGGAGGAAGCTCATCTTCGCAAGTTCCACACCTAGGAGGTCTTACAAACAAGATTGTATACAGGAGCTATCTTTGGATCCCAGTCCCTGCCTGTTTTGATAGCACACCTTGTTGTGTAGGGATGACGATATCATGTTCTTAAAGGTCTCTTCTTCAAGAACACTCTGTTCTGCCCTGGCTTTGCTGATCACAAGCTCAGCCTGGCACTCAGTCAGCTTGGTTATGAGATCTTTGATTTGTGTTCTAAAATCTGTATGTTCATGTTTTAGAACTGAAATTGTTTTCTCTAGGTCCTCTATTTTCAGTTTATAATCATTTTCAGACTTTCTAAAATCAGATTTTAAAATGTTTAAAGACTCAAGATAAGATCTCATCTCCAAGTTATAGGACCTGTATCTATTGACTTTAGCAATGCATTCAGGAGTACAAAGATGTTCCAATACCTTGGCTTCATCATGATCTGCCATCAATGCTTGGTTTGGAGAAGCATCTTCCACCTGAAAGCCCCAGTCAAAGCCTCCTTCTTCAACAGCAATAGCAGCCTGCTACTTTGACTTCTCATTCTGGAGAGCTTTGTTAGTGTGTTAGGTCTGGACTGTATTTGGCCACCACTTGTTTTAGGTGCCTTACACTCTCTGGAAAAGTGGCCCATCAAGTTACAGTTGTAACACTTGACTTTCCCTTTTTCCAGGCCAAATTTTCCACTGGTTGCATTGCTTGGAAACTTCCTTCTAGTCCTCTTGTAGAACTTCTTGGCTCTGTGAGTGAGAGAGCCATCTGCTGGACTATTTTCATGTATTCCAGATCATCTAGATGAATACAGTCCAGGTCTTCAAGAGTGAAAAGAGAGTTGCCACAGCTTTCATCAGAGGACACAAAAGCTTGAGAAGAGCTTGTCTCTTGGAATGGGCTTCCTTGAGTGTAGTTCTCCCTTGGTGTCTCTGGGAAGGTGATAAAGGGACCCTTTGGTGAGTTGTCAGGGTAGCATATGAGATGATGTTAGGGTCCTATGCTATCCTTTTCAACCACATGTAGGGCTGAACCCATTTGATTGTTGAAGTTGCCAGATGAACCTTACATGTTCATCTCCATCTGGTAGCCACTGAGAATCCCATATAACTCTGTCAGAGTAAGAGTTTTGAGATTTTCAGTCCTCTTGATCACCACATAGTAGTGTGTCCACTGCCTAGGAAGTGAGGACATGAACTTCCTTACAATGTCTCTATTCTCAAAAGGAACTCCTCCATCCATAAGGGTATC
The DNA here is from genome assembly GCA_025506515.1 of Flaveria trinervia. NCBI lineage: Eukaryota > Viridiplantae > Streptophyta > Magnoliopsida > Asterales > Asteraceae > Flaveria > Flaveria trinervia. Next base: position 61,230,900 of record CM046455.1, read on the forward strand.
CACAATCTCAACATATCTAAAGTATTGCTGAGTCATGGTTTCACATGTTTTGAAGGTGAAGTTTTCAAACTGCTGCTTCAGGAGATCCTTCTTGTTCTCCTTGGCTTCAGAAGAACCCTCATACATCATTTTAGTGCATCCCACAACTGCTTAGTTGTTTTGCACTTCTTGAAACCTCTGTACACAGAGTTTGGAAAGGCAGTTTGAAGGGCTATCATGGCTTTTCTATCAATCTCTACTCTCTTCCTATCTTCATCAGAGTAGTTAGCCACATCCTTGGGGATCATACTAGCACCAGTAGCAGAGGGGGTGCTAGGTTTGAAAGGTCCATTCTCAATAGACTCCCACATTCTTGAATCAAGAGACCTGATGAAACCTTCCATTCTCAAACACTAGGTATCAATCTCATCAAGAGTGATCAGTGGGGACTTGTTCATGGTTCTAGTTTCCATATTAGTCTTGGAAATGGCTGCCATTTGAAAAGTTGAGTATTTGTGTGTGGGGGGATCTTAAGATGGTGAGATCTTATATCAAGAGCCTGGAATGCTCTGACACCAAATGCAGGACCGTGAAAGGGGTCACTTACAACACAACACACAAAGAGGAGATTAACCAACTTAATCAAACAGTAAATTAGATTAACCACAAATGAGACACTAAGAACACAAGTAATATCAGAGACAGAACAAGAGAACACAAGTGTATGGTTTTCAAGAATGTAGTATATTGCTTTCTCTATGTTCTATTACAAATGTTACAAAGCATATTAGAAAGATACAAGAACATGAGATACTTATACTACATCCTACAGCCGGCTATACTTTGAAAGCCAGCTGGATACAATTGACTAGACACAAACAAAATCAATTGTAGAGTCAAAAGGCAAATCGCCTTTTGACTAGTGACTATGACATGCCATAGCTCACATCCTTATCTATTACAAAAAGGATAAAGTACATGAAGTAGAAAGTTACAGACTCAAGACCTCAATGTACAGTTACCAAAAGCATGGACCTTTTCACCAGTCATGTAAGTTGGTGACATTACAGAGATGTAGCGGAAAGGTGTCCAGCTTTATGGAAAAGTACATAAGATAAAGCATGTGTCAAAAGTCTTCGGAAGATATCTGTCTTCATGAGTTGAAGCTTTGGAAGACTTTGTCTCTGAGGCTTCGGAAGACTTCATCTTTGGCTTCGGAAGATATTGGTCTTGGCTTCGGAAGATTTCACACTTAGAATATTTCTGTTGCATGTGTGAAACTTCCTAAGCATTCTTCTTCAATGCACTTGTGCAGCATGCAGGATAGACTTTGGATGTTTGAGTTGCATCAGCCTCTTCATTAATCTCTACAAAGAGAAAGCATGTCTTCTCTGTCTTTGAAAAAATCAGTCTTTTGGCTTCAGAACATTTTGTATTGAAGATTCGGAAGACTTCATCTCTAGCTTTGGAAGAAATGGTATTTGGCTTCAGAAGATTTGACACTTAGAGAATTTCTTTGTGTAATTGTCAAATCTTCTGAAGTAACTTCCTTTGTACTTCAATATGCATGTTGAGAGAACTTTGGTTTGAATCAACCTCTAAGTTAACTCTTATAGTTTGGGATCATTGGAGGAAATAAGCTCATACTTGGAAGTGTCTGTAAATATTTCATAAGTTGGATTAATCCCAAACAATAAATGAAAGTTGAGATTATTAAAATCTAATAACTCATTTATTTATAATCATTTTTATTGATTTAATTATAGTTTAATAACTTTTAACAATAATATGAGTTTTAAAAATTTTCAAAAATTAATTAATAATTTCTATTATATTCAAAATTAACCAAATAATTCTTGTATTCTTATATTAACATAATAATACTTTTTGGATTTTTTAACATTATCAGTATATGATTTTAAAAACAAAAAGGGTATCTGGGTTCAAACCCAGGTCCTATTGATATGAATGTTATAGGTTAACTATTGGGTGATCGGATGGTGAAAAGCTAATGTTTACGTGCTTTATTCTCGTGTTTCATGCATTAGTCCATAAAGAATATAATACTTTTGAAAAGTTTTTGTCCTTGTAGGTTAAACATGAAGCATACGAAGAAGGTGGAAGAAATGGGATGGAAATTGGAACTTGAGAGGTGAAGAAATGTAAGGCCGCATTCCCGGAGACCTCACAGTTGGTCAATCACAGCAGCTAAAACATTAAACATTATAATTATACAAACTTAAGCAGTGGAAATAATTTATCAAAAACCATTAATTTCATTTAAAACACTGTTATTAAGAAATACATCATTATTTAACTGTTTACAAAAGAATTGTTTTACTGCATTACAAAACAACAGCAACATAGAATACGAAGGATGTCAGTCTTTCCCTGCCGCGTAGCTTCACCCTCGTGTCATCCTCAGCGATAACTACCTGCCAACTGAAAATGTATAAAAGTCAACGTTGCTGAGTGAGTTCTTGTTTTATAAGTAATAAAATACTTTCTGTATGTTGTATATGAAAATACTCTTTTCTGTAAAATACAAATCTGTATTGTATATGCGAGCACGCATTAACTATATGAACAGATACTATTCGTTCTCTTTATTGTATGCCTTGTAAGTTCTGTAATCTTTTATCTTTATCTTTCATTTTCTGTATAGACCAATGAGCAATACCCCAAACTTTATGCGTGGTGGAAAACGGGTGATGGGCCATCTATATCCCTCGAAAGGGTCAACTATATCCCTCAAAAGGGTCAACTGTATCCCTTGAAAGGGTTCTATGTACTTTTTACAAGGCCGACCCAATCACCCAAGGCACGCTGCAAAGGTCCTGCCAATCTCAATTGATTGGCCCTAGTGCATAATAGGGTAGCTACCCGCATCACAGTTGAGCTAACGACAACATGGTCATGTACCTCCTGTAAGCTTGCAAGACTTGTTAACATTTTTATTAATGTTCCTCTTCTTTCTTTATTGCTCTTCCTCTTTATTATTACAAAATACTTTACGTTACAATAATAAACATACCACGTAAAGTCACATACTATAAGTAATAATAATAATAGCAATAATAATAATAAGGAACAATCATAACCATGCATGAAACATCATCATAAATAGCCCCAGTCAACCCTCGGTCAAAACCCTAAAAGCGCAGACTCCTAGAAAATTTTGTGAAAATTTCTAAGTGCTTAGGCGCTTTGGCACTATTTAGGCACATGAGTCCTGTTTGGGCGTTTCATCACTATGTAGGCGCATCAGCCAACACTTAATCCTTTTATCCCTTAGGCGCATGAACTATTCAGGTGCATGGGCACTATTCGTGTGTATGAACATAGGCGTATGGGTTATTCGGACGCACGGACACTTAGGCGCATGAGCCACTTGGGCGCATGGGCACTATTGGTGTGCATGGCCCTACACTTAGTCGTCCGACTAATATTTCTAGGCGCATGGACCACTGTTCAGGCGCATGGATTACACTTAAATCTTTCTAAGGCATTTTTAGGCGCATGAGCCTTATCTAGGCGCATGGACCCTCTGTGTAACATGTTCCTAGTATGTTTTCAAACCCAATCATCAAAACCCATCTGTTCTAAGCTTAACATGGCTATTCTAACAGGAATAACCTATAAGCATTCAAGAATTAACATCCAACATACATAATACATACGGGTAAACATACATAAACTTTGTAAAATCATTTTAATACATTTTTGGCCCCAAAGATAGTTTAAAACAAGTAAAAATCAGGGTCTAGAACTCACCTGGTGCAACTTGAGTGTTTCTTCCTGCAAACCCTTTTGCAACTAAGTTCAAACACCTAAAACACAACAAAACACACACACACGGACACACACACACGGACACACACAAGCACATAAGCACATAAGCGTGTAACCGAGATAAAGCCCATCATAAATACTTAAGGACCACGAATTCTTACCTTGAATTCGTTCTTCTTCTTCTCCTTCAAACCGAGAGTTTCTGCTCTCTCTCTCTCTAAATCCGATTTGCAGAAAGGTGAAAAGTAACATGGTGTGGGCGGCCATGTTGCTTTTGTACCAACTTTTGAAAGATTTGTCCTTTTTAACACTTTTAACCCCTCATCTTGGGTTAATTGGTGTTTCTTTCTTTTTATTACTTTTATAAAAATACCGAGTGTTACAAGAAATGTAAAAGAAAAGTTGCATGACCATAGTAACCTAAAATGGGCATAACTTGTACAAGTAAAAAGAGTTACGGGAGTCACGACCTATCAATGGAAAGGTCTCGAAAAGCTACAAGTAAAAATAAAGAAATTTATGTAGGTAGTGCAACTGACACAATCCTAGGCACCATCGGCACCAATACCAACACAAGCATCGTTAAAGCCACCGTAGATTAGTAACTTTCAACCCATTTAGCGGTGGGGGCGCCACCGACGCCATGGATTTCACCACCAATGCAAGGCGTCACGTTTTGTGGATTTTGACTTAATTTAAGAGGTTTTAAAGGGAGCTTAACCCTAAAACAAAACATTCCTTTTTACACAACATCCTTGGATGAAAAAGTGACAATATTTCACCATTCCAAGGGTTTCCAACATCAAGTTCATCCGAATTCATATGATCAATTACACTTGTGTTGAAGAATCAATGAGAATGCAAGGCTAAGTCATATATGATTCACTTCAGATGATGGGTTTGTGCAAGTTTGTGTTTCCTTTAGTTGTAATCTAATGTTGGGATTGGATCTTAAACCTCTTATGTTCTCTTGGATTCAATTTGTGATTCAATTAGTAAACAATTTAATTGTGTTTAAACCTAATTTTGGTTTCATATAACTTTAATTTTCATTAAACATTGTGTGTTTGATTCTTAGAATTAGGATTACATAACCTAAATTGCAATTATGTGAATTAAGTCCTCTAAGCTTTGATTCATAAATATCACTTAGATCTTGTCAAGCATAGGTTACAATTAATGACTTCTTAATAGGTTTAATTAAGGAAACACAATTTTGCCAAACTGAAATCCTAAAGTAGATTGACATTTCCCCAAGATTATTAAAATCCTAAACTTTTATTTTGTTAATTTAATTTTTCTCAAATCAATCAGCTAAAAAGTTTACTTTTTAATTTTTAATGTTTTTAGGTTAATCGTTAGTAGCACTTTCCTGTGATTCACTGTGGATTTGACACCCTTCTTATCCTGTACTATTAAGGGGTAATATTATTGAATAATCACACGACATTGATTATTGGCACAAAGCCCAAATCCTTATTTAAATCTAGATGAAATAATTAAATACAACAAATTCCTCACATCATAAGAACCATAGAATTCTAAATCAACCAAATTGAACATAATATTGAAATGGAATCAATCATAGAGCTTTTGTCATACATGATATCGAGTGTGATGGTATGCTTGATTACCTGCTTCGAAGTCGAACTGATGCAAATTAGAAAAAAGATTAATGCGACTTTGGTTGCAATCGATTGAGTTGATGATGATAAAAATAGTCTAATTGAGGGTTTGCGAAGCTTCTAAGGGTGATGATGAATGTAAGCCCTCGATCAATTTCAATTGAGAATGTTCAGAAGATGGATTTGACTAGGTTGTAGATCCGATGAATGTGAGGCGTTGAATGTTGAATGAGTGTGTGTTTCAAGTGTTTTTATGATTACAGGGGGTTCAAAGAATCGAGTAAAAGGTTACCCTTAGTTATATAATTGTAATTTGATCTATATTGAATCAAATGATTTCAATGTTGATTCAAGTGTTTAAAGTCTGATTCGAGATTAATTTCATAGTGTTAATTGCAATTATTTGTATGATTGGATTTGTATGATAAAAAAATATGTTTCTAGTTGAATGATTGAATAAGTTGATCAAAATATTATAATGAAAGCAGTTTTGATTTTGAAAATTGCACTTGTTTTCGAGTGGAGATTATGAAATATATGATTAACTCGAATTAGTAGGGGTAAGAGGTTCGAAACATAATCGTGAATGTTATGAGGCGGTTGAATTAGATTAAAATTTATTAATTTTGTGGTTTGATGTTCGTCGAAGTTGGCTGAAAAGGTGATTGGGAAAACCCAAGGAGGGGGGAAGTTTGGGTTGCAAAATAAATTACACTTTGGTCCCTATAATTTGGATTGTTATCATTTTATTATAACCTTTATAATATTAAGTTTTAAAAATTATAATTAAGCCCAAAGTTTATAATAACCTAATTTTAATAAATATTTTAACTATTTAGCTTTATAAATTTTGTAAACCTCTAACATAATTATTTCTTTTAATTAAATACTCAAAATCTCATATTTATTGATAAAACCTTATAAATGTATAATATCTTATTTTATAAATTATAAAACTATCATAAGTTGATTAAAATACATTATTGAAGTCCTAAACGTAATCATTAACCATAATAATTAAATAGTAATTTTTATTTAATGAATGACCTAATTGGGTTTGAGTTTACAATACAATTGGATTAAATGTTACAAGTATAGTGTTGTAAATAATCAAGTAGTCATGTTGGGATAAGTATAGGATACTTATAACATGAATTGAATATACTTATTGGTGAGTATAATTTATGCTTATGTGTAACACCCGAATATTTTCTTTGAAGCTGACGAAAGAAGAAAAAAGAAATAAAGTCCAAAGTCGGGGGACCAAACTTGCCAAAACGCAAGAAAGTTCGGAAGAGAAGGGGAATAAGAGGGGAGGGCAGCCCACACCCTCCCCACATCTCCAAAAACTCAGAAAAGAAAAGAAAGAATAGAGAAAAGGACAAAAGGGAGAAAAGAAGGAAAAGGCTTGATTCGCGTGGGTTCGAGCTCGAAAATCGTCGTGTAGCGAGTCCAAATAAAGCTCTACTTCTCGGTGTGGTTTGTGTGAGTTCTACGACCCCTCTTTTAAATGTTTTTGGTCGATTTTGCGGCTGAAACACAACTGAAACCCCATTTTTGTATGTGTGTGTGTTTGACCCATTGGTATATGTTTGCATGTGATGCGTTTGGAGTTTGTTTATGGGCTTATGCATGCTTGAATTGTGTTGTGGTATGCATTCCTAAGGTTTAGGATGGTTGATTTGGGCTTAGAATGGGTTTGGATAAGCTTGGAGGTCGAAAATGGCAGATTGGGTTCGGGATGAACTGCATTCTGCATCAGCTAGGGCTAGGTGACCGAATGGAGGCCATACGGCCGATTGAGGTGCGATTGAGGTTCATTCGCATGAATGAGGGTTTATTCGCATGATTGAGGTTCATTCGCATGATTGAGGGCCTATTCGCATAAGTGCTCATCCGCATTAGTTTCATCCACACAAAGTATTCATTCGCATTAGTTCCATTCGCATGGGACTCATCCGCATTGAGTCCATCCGCATTAGGTCCATTTCATGGGTGTTCATTCGCATAAGTTTTCATCCGTATTGGTCCATTCGCATGATGTTCAGTCGCCTGGAAGGCCATGCGACTAAAGGGTGTCCTACGCCCAAGTAGGGCTTGTGCACTCGGGGAAAACGTAGTGTATTTACTGACTTCCGGGGGAAAGTGCAGATGTAAGTTTTGATGTTGAAGGTTCCGTAAGTTCACATAAGATGACTTTTGAGGTCTTAGAGACTATGTTGGGCATGATGTTGTTGCATGATTATGCATGATGTATGTTATGTATGTATGATGTTGTCCTGTATGATGATGATGACTGTGTATATTATGTTCCTTGTTATGATCTATGTTTATCTTTCTCGTGGCTTTGTGTTGAATGTTAATGAATGAAACGAAAGTATTATGTAACATAAAGTGAAAGATAATGAAAGAGGAACATGAAGGAAGAATGCATGCATTAATAAATGATAAAAGAAATGAAAGGCTTGCAAGCAAATGTATGGAAGGGACACACCATTAAAAGGTGTTAGCCCAACGGTGTGCGGGTTCGCTACCCCGGGAGGATGCACATCGGGGTCTTTCTTTGTGATCGACCATTTGTATAGAACCTCTACTGCTTATCCGGTACTGCGGCACCATGTATAGATGTCTATTTAAACTTCGGCCGAGTAGCCATATAGTTTGGGGTGTAGCATATGGTATTGGTATGGAAGATATGAAAAGTGAAAGAGAGAACAAATAATGAAGATAATAATGATATTATCTATGTGTACGTATGATGTATGATCGCATAAAAGTAAAGTACAGTTTTAACGAAAGATAAAGAATGTTTTATTATAAAACTAGAACTCACTCAGCAACGCTGACTTTTATGTGTTTCCAGTTGGCAGGTAATGATTGCTGAGGATGGCACGAGGTGGCTACTCAGCTCTTTTGGATAACATTCTTTTGATTAATGTTTTTTCATTATAATACGAACAAACAATATTTTGAATGAATATTGTATTAACTTGCAAAAGCATTTGTAATGATATGGAAAATTATTTTTATGTTTCCGCTGCAATGTTTTATGAATGATTAAATGTAAAGTATTTGTTTTATGTGCAATGATTTACCTGCTGTAAGCGTTCCGGGAACAGGGCCTTACAAGTTGGTATCCGAGCCAAAGTTTAACTGAAATGGGTAAATTTTCAAAATAAACCTAAACTTAAACTGAGAATGGGACGGAAAAAGGAAGTGATGCCAATTTGAGTAGTTGTGTGCCATTAGTTATTTTCGTAATGTTAATCAGTATTTTATGCCCATGGTATGTGGTTATGTGTTGTTTGTAGATTTAAATACTGATGTAGTCAGGATAGGTAATGCTCGGGGTGTGAAGAGTAAAGTAAGTGGCTAATCACAACTGGCCACTGTAATTAGGGACTTACTATACTTGACATAAACTAAGCTGTTCCCTGAATGATCGTGTTGGTGTTTGAATCTTTCAGTGTGCGTGTGAATGGCTGGTGGTAGATCTTTGAAAGCTTCACGGGGTGGAGGTCGTGGTGTTGAACCGCGACCCAAGAGGGGAGACCCAGAGTTGAAAAGGTGGTTCTTGAAGAACCCGAGACCCCTCATCCGGAGGGTGGTGATGAGAGTGCAAAACTAAGGGCCTCGGTGAAAGAGGCAGTGGTTGAAGAAGTCTATTAGGTCATGCAGACGATCTTACCGTATGTAGTGACCGAAGTCATCAAGGCGGTACGGGAAGGGGAGAGGAAAGAAAGAAGTAGACCTACGGGCGAAAGAAGACAGCCTGAGACTGAGACGGTTTTATCTGACGACGAAGAAGAAGAGGAGGAAGAAGAGCCTGCGCTGGAGGCGGCACGAGGCTATAACTACGGGGCATTTATGAGATGCAAGCCCCCTACTTTTGATGGTAATGGCACTGTTGCTGCAGCTCACTGGTGGGTGAGGGAAATGAAGGTTGTTCTTGATATTAGCGAGTGCCGGGAGGACCAGAAAGTGAAGTTTGCTACCCATTTGTTTGTAGACTCGGCTCTGTGTTGGTGGGACAATATTGTCCAAGCCGAGGGTAGTCGGGCGATAGGAAGGATGAGGTGGGAGGAGTTGAAGAAGATGGTGATTGAGGAGTTCTGTCCTCATAGGGAGATGGATAAGATAGAGAGAGAGTTCCTGCAGCTGGAGGTGGGAACCATGACACACCAGCAGTATACCACCAAATTCAATGAAATGACATGGCTAGTGCCGGATCAGGTGACGCCTCCGTCTCGAAAGATCAAGAGGTACATTCAGGGCTTGCCGTGGATATTCGTAGGCATATGATCATCGCTCGGCCAGGCATGTTTAGGTCGGCGATCGATTTGGCGGGGAGATTATATGATGAACGGGAGGTGGTGGTGACCGAAGTGAGCAAGAAGGGTGGTGGTGATCGGAACTGGAACGGAAAAGGTTTTGTCGGGGTGATGCCTCGACGGGTAACAAAAAGGCACGGGTGGATGACCGCCGTGTGACCACATCGAGTGCGGGGTCAAGGAGGTATGGCAAGTGTGGAAGGGAGCATGTGAGGGAATGTAGGTTGGGATTGAACGTGTGCTTCAAATATGGGAAGACGGGGCACATCGCAAAGGAGGAGGCTAGGACGGACCCTGACATTGTGCCCGGTACGTTTCTAGTGAACCAAACTTTAGCTTCTGTGTTATTTGATTCGGGTGCCGGTAAAATTTTATTTCTACTGCTTTTTATGCTAAGCTGCCTGTTAGTAGTAGACGTGTTGATGCGCCCTTTGATGTAGAAACTGTCATAGGTAAGTCTACCAGGATTTCTGAGATGATAGGGAACTGTGATGTGGAGCTAGAAGGTCATAAGTTTCCTGTTAGATCGTTCGTGATGACCTTAGGTGGTTTTGATTTGGTTCTTGGGATGGATTGGTTGGCTGACTTCGAGGCGAACATTGTGTGTCGCAAGAAGATAATTTGTCTAACAGCGCCTGATGGTGGTTCGGTGATGGTTTATGGTGATCGGGTCATGACGATTCCGAAAGTGATCTCAATGGCGGTTGTGGGAAAGTGCATGAGGTGTGGATGTAGTGCCTACTTGGCCTATGTAAAGGATATGGATACGCCAACACAACAACTGTCTGATTTACCGGTTGTGTGTGACTTTCCGGACGTGTTCCCAGAAGACTTACCAGGAGTGCCACCTGACAGAGAGATCAAGTTTCAGATTGATCTGGTACCGGGTGCCCAACCTGTTGCCAAGGCACCGTATCAGTTGGCTCCGACGGAAATAAAAGAGTTGATGGAGCAGTTGCAAGAGCTGCTTGATAAGGGGTTCATTAGGCTGAGTATCTCTCCTTGGGGTGCTCTGGTCCTGTTCGTGAAGAAGAAATACGATAGTATGATGATGTGTATTGACTACCATCAGCTGAATAAGTTGACGGTGAAGAACCGATACCCCTTGCCGAGAATAGATGATTTGTTCGATCAGCTTCAAGGTGCCAGTTGGTTTTCAAGGATAGGCCTTCGATCTGGCTATCATCAGCTGAAGGTGAAAGAGCATGATGTTCCTAAAACAGCCTTCCGCACACGTTATGGTCACTACAAGTTTCTTGTCATGTCTTTTGGTTTGACCAATGTGCCAGCTGCTTTTATGGATCTGATGAATTGGGTGTGTCGGCCGATATTGGATAAATCAGTGATTGTGTTTATTGATGATATCCTGATTTATTCGAATAGCGAGATTGAGCATGCCGGTCATATTCAGGAGGTTTTGGAGACATTGAGAAAGGAGAAGTCACAGGCTAAGTTCTCCAAGTGCGCGCTCTGGTTGCGTGAGGTTCAATTCTTGAGTCATGTGGTGAATCCTGACGGGATTATGGTGGACCCAAAAAAGGTGGAGGTAGTAATGCAATAGAAGTCTCCAAAGACGCCCTCTGAGATTTGTAGCTTCTTGGGTTGGCGGGCTACTATAGAAGATTTGTCCAAGACTTCTCTAAGATTGCTTCTCCACTAACTAAATTGACCCAGAAGGATATGAAGTTTGTATGGGGTCAAGCTCAAGAGAAGGCATTCGAAGAATTGAAGGCGAGGTTGACTCAAGCTCCTGTTCTGTCATTACCTGATGGAAGCAAAGATCTGGTGGTTTATTCTGATGCTTCCTACTCGGGGTTGGGGTGTGTGCTAATGCAGAGAGGAAAATTTATAGCCTATGCATCCCGACAGCTAAAGGTTCATGAGGCCAATTATCCTACTCATGACTTGGAGCTAGGAACCATGGTCTTTGCACTAAAGATTGGAGGCACTATCTTTACGGGACGAAGTGCACCATTTTCACTGGCCACAAGAGCTTGAAGTACTTCTTTGAGCAGAAAGATCTGAACATGAGGCAGAGACGATGGTTGGAGCTTATAAAGGACTATGATTGCGAGATCCATTACCATCCGTGCAAAGCCAACGTGGTGGTTGATGCCCTTAGCCGAAAGGATAGGCCCGAGCCGATTCGAGTGAAGGCGTATCAGCTAGTCATGACCTCTGACGTGATGAAGCAAGTTAAAGAGTTTCAAGATGCGGCATTGAAGGAAGATCGTCTTAACTTGGAAAGAATGAGAGGTCTGGTTGGGGAATTGGGTGAAAACACACTTGGTGTTAAAATCCGATTTGGACGGGCGCGGATTCCTCGTTTTGGGGATCTACGGGTGAATATTTTGGATGAAGCTCACAAGACTCGATACTCCATTCATCCAGGTGCCACAAAGATGTATCAAGACATGAAGAAGGATTATTGGTGGCCGGGTATGAAACACGACGTAGTGGAGTATATAAGTAAGTGCCTACTTGTCTACAGGTGAAGGCGAGCATTAGAAGCCGTATGGGAAGATCCAATCTTGGATATACTGGAATGGAAGTAGGAGCACATCACCATGGATTTCATTACGAAGCTACCGCGTACCCCGAAAGGGTATGATGCTATATGGGTGGTTGTCAACTGTTTGACAAAGAGTGCTCACTTCCTATCGATCCGCGAGACATATACATCTGAGAGGTTAGCGGATCTTTTCATCAAAGAGATTGTAACTCGTCACGGTGTGCCGGTGTCTATTGTGTCTGATCGTGACACTCGGTTTACATCCAAATTTTGGAAGAAATTCCATGACGCTATGGGGACAAGGTTACATATTAGCACGACTTATCATCCCAGACTGATGGTCAGTCCGAGAGGACCATTCAGACATTGGAGGACATGCTTCGGGCATGTGTTATCAATTTTGGGGGAAGTTGGGATGACTACTTACCGTTAGCTGAATTCTCATACTACAACAGTTATCATGCCAGCATTGGTATGCCACCTTATGAGATGCTATACGGTAGGAGATGCATAACACCCGTCTGTTGGGGTGATATTGGTCTAAAAGAGTTAGAAAGCGTCGAGGTAATCGAGGCTATGACTGAGAAGCTTGAAAAGATCAAGGCCTTCATGAAGGCAGCCAAAGATAGACAGAAGTCGTATGCTGATAAATGACACAAACCGATTGAGTTCCAGGCAGGAGATCGGGTTATGTTGAAGGTCTCACCTTGGAAGGGTATCATTCGTTTCCGAAAGTGGGGCAAGTTGAGCCCGAGGTACATAGGCCCTTTCCAAATCATTGCCCGAGTAGGAGAGGTGGCCTATAGATTGGAGTTACCAGATGAGTTAAGTGGAATTCTCCCGACATTTCATGTATCTCATCTGAGGAAATGCTTGGAAGATGAAGATATAATTGTTCCACCGGAGGATATCAAAGTAGATGAATGGCTCAATTATATGGAGCAACCAGTGGCAATCATCGACCGAAAGGAGAAGAGGCTGAGAAATAAAGTGGTTCCTCTTGTGCGTGTACAGTGGAAACACAGGAAAGGATCCGAGTCAACATAGGAGACTGAGGAAGAAATAAGACATCATTACCCACGTTTGTTCGAGGAATAACAGGTTTCAGGGACGAAACCTATATAAGGGGGTGGACTTGTAACACCCGAATATTTTCTTTGAAGCCAACGAAAGAAGAAAAAAGTAATAAAGTTCAAAGTCGGGGGACCAAACTTACCAAAACACGAGAAAGTTTGGAAGAGAAGAGGATAAGAGGGGAGGGCAGCCCACACCTCCCCACATCTCCAAAAACTCAGCAAAGAAAAGAAAGAAGAGAGAAAAGGGAGAAAAGAAGGAAAAGGCTTGATTCGCGTGGGTTCGAGCTCGAAATCATCATGTAGCGGGTCCAAACGAAGCTCTACTTCTCAGTGTGGTTTGTGTGAGTTCTAGGACCCTTCTTTTAAACGTTTTTGGTCGATTTTGGGACTGGAACACATCTGAAAACACATTTTTGTATGTGTGTGTGTTTGACCCATTTGTATGTGTTTGCGTGTGATAGGTTTGGAGTTTGTTTTTGGGCTTGTGTGTGCTTGAATGGTGTGTGGTATGCATTCCTAAGATTTAGGATGGTTGATTCGTGCTTAGAATGAGTTTCGATGAGCTTGGAGGTCGAAAATGGCAGATTGGGTTCGGGATGAACTGCATTCTGCATCAGCTAGGTCTAGGCGACCAAATGGAGGCCATACGGCCGATTGAGGTGCGATGAGGTTCATTCGCACGAATGAGGGTTTATTCGCATGATTGAGGGTTCATTCGCACGATTGAGGGCCCATTCGCATAAGTGCTCATCCGCATTAGTTTCATCCGCACAAAGTATTCATCCGCATTAGTTCCATTCGCATGGGACTCATCCGCATTGAGTCCATCCGCATTAGGTCCATTGCATGGGTGTTCATTCGCATAAGTGTTCATCCGCATTGGTCCATTTGCATGATGTTCAGTTGCCTGGAAGGCCATGCGACTAAAGGGTGTCCATACGCCCAAGTAGGGCTTGTGCACTCGGGGAAGACGTAGTGTATTTACTGACTTCCGGGGGAAAGTGCAGATGTAAGTTTTGATGTGGAAGGTTCCATAAGTTCACGTAATATGACTTTTGAGGTCTTAAAGACTATGTTGGGCATGATGTTGTTGCATGATTATGCATGATGTATGTATGTATGTATGATGTTGTCCTGTATGATGATGATGACTGTGTATATTATGTTCCTTGTTATGATCTATGTTTATCTTTCTCGTGGCTTTGTGTTGAATGTTAATGAATGAAACGAAAGTATTATGTAACATAAAGTGAAAGATAATGAAAGAGGAACATGAAGGAAGAATGCATGCATTAATAAATGATAAAAGAAATGAAAGGCTTGCAAGCAAATGTATGGAAGGGACACACATTATTAAAAGGTGTTAGCCCAACGGTGTGCGGGTTCGCTACCCCGGGAGGATGCACATCGGGGTCTTTCTTTGTGATCGACCATTTGTATAGAACCTCTACTGCTTATCCCGGTACTGCGGCACCATGTATAGATGTCTATTTATAAACTTCGGCCGAGTAGCCATATAGTTTGGGGTGTAGCATATGGTATTGGTATGGAAGATATGAAAAGTGAAAGAGAGAACAAATAATGAAGATAATAATGATATTATCTATGTGTACGTATGATGTATGATCGCATAAAAGTAAAGTACAGTTTTAACGAAAGATAAAGAATGTTTTATTATAAAACTAGAACTCACTCAGCAACGCTGACTTTTATGTGTTTTCAGTTGGCAGGTAATGATTGCTGAGGATGGCACGAGGTGGCTACTCAGCTCTTTTGGATAACATTCTTTTGATTAATGTTTTTTCATTATAATACGAACAAACAATATTTTGAATGAATATTGTATTAACTTGCAAAAGCATTTGTAATGATATGGAAAATTATTTTTATGTTTCCGCTGCAATGTTTTATGAATGATTAAATGTAAAGTATTTGTTTTATGTGCAATGATTTACCTGCTGTAAGCGTCCCGAAAACAGGGCCTTACATTATGTGAAGTATAATTGGGTGTATTATGTGTATAATTATAAGTATTTTGTAGGCTTAAGGTAATTATGCTCTACACATGAGGTAGGTATGTTATAAGCAAAAGAAAGTATATTAAAATGCATCAAAAGCTTAATGTAGAGTACTAACAACATAGCACAATATATTAGTTCTACTACAAACTGAGACATAAATCATAGTCAAGGCAAACAAAAACCGAGAGATAGTGTATAATAGGTTGATATCACATAGTAGGGCACGTTCTATTAAAATAAGGTTTTGTAAAGGTTTTGGTTAAGTTCTAGACTTCTAGTTATGTAATGATTCATTTGGCTAATAAGTGTCGTATAAATTGTTTTGCCAACAAGAATAGATGTTATACTTCTATTCCTTAGGCTTGGTCTACGTTGGTTTGTTTTGCCTTAGTGAGGTAGGTACTTATGAAAGTGTATTTAGTAATCTAAATTGAGGATAAATGTTGCACCCACTTCATCAAGCTTCGGTAACGCTAGCTTATTGCCATAATGAGATAGGTAGTTATAAGGTAATCTTGTTCATTAGACTCTAGACTACTCTAGGTGTGCATCATAATGATATTGTAGTTCATTAGGCTTTGATCGATGCTAGGCGAGTGTCGTAATGACTAAGTCCAGTTTTGAAATCCGAATGAACTTTCATTGTTAGACTTGTAGCAGTTCTAGTAATGATTCAAAGTTAGTTTTAGATAAGAGTTCAAAGTAGTCTTCCGTAGTTGGTCTCCGAAATGAATATTCACCATTTGAGTTAAGAGTAAAATAAGGTTTAGGTTGTTGGTTGTTAACATAACCAGAGTTGTGGGAGTATTAAATTATATTCATTGTTCTAATCAAATTGCAAAGGTAGCCAAGTCATGAGTTATCAAAATAGTTCGAGTGAGATGACATACAGTTTTGGATATTATCTAGTAAAAGTATCACACATATCCAACGGTTTGAGGTATAAATAACTTTAGAGTATTTGACAAACTTAAAAAATTCGAGATGTTTTAAATTGACACTATTTAAAATTTTTTTATTTAAAAAGTGTTGAGGGTTTAATCACTAATGTGTTAAAAGTCTCATTTTTGTTGAGAAGTGTCAAATTGTTTTAAAGTATCTAATAGAGAGATATTTAAGAAATTTCCATTACCAAATTGTTGAATCTATTTAAAGAAAAAGCCCATACCCGATTCAGAATCGACCCTACCCTAATCAGGTATGCTAGGTAAGGTACGAGACCCCTCGAACCGGGTTCGGGACTTACCCGGTTCTAATCATGCCATGTAGGCCTATACCCAATCCCTACCCGGTTCCAAATACACCCCACGAACGGAAATGTGCACATCTACCTAACTACCCCTTAAACCAAATCACTTGTTTGAGGTTGCTTGGGCGGGCGACTACCACCTTGGGCGGATTAGAAATTGCGTCCAATAGTCCTCCAACACTTGTAATTTTTTAGAAAAATATTTGTAATTATCCTCGGTACCTGAGTGAGTTTTTCTAAAATTAAATGCCCCTAATTTTTGCATTTCTTTCCCGCTTCAAACTTCTCCTTAAACCCCTAATTTCAGTTTCTTCAATCGAAACATGAAGCCAAATCGCAAGCTCAAGAAACCACAATCTTCTTCTGCCAAGGTAATCAGTCACCATTCATCATGCAATTTGTCGTAAACACCCTAACATTTAACATGATTTATGAACGAGGGTTTCTTTTCGATTCAAATGCTGAGAATGTGATTTGATGGAAATGTTTGTGTGTAATTTGAGATATGCAGTTCGATTTGGAAGAGATTATTGGGTTGACGGTGACGAATGCCAATGGATTGGCTTCTAGTAACTTTGATTCGAAGGTTGCTTATACAGCGGGGTGTGTTGTGGTGCTGTATGATGTTGATTTGGGAACTCAATCGCACTTTGTGGTTTCGACTCGCTCGCCCAAGCCTCTGAGCTGTGTTGCTGTATCTCAAGATGGAAGCTACATTGCAGCTGGAGAGGTTTATTTTTAACACAGCTGTTTTTTTATCTCTGTGCGCTTGAGTGTTGTATATTATTTTGTGCATTTGAAATGAATAGTCTGTAGTTTGATTTCTATGGTTGACTGGAACATTTGTTAAAATGTAAAGATAACAATTTGGCTACTTTGTGGTTTGATCAATGAAGTCATTTTTGCTTTCATGTACAGTTATAATGTTTCCTGGTATGGAGTTGTATCATCTTTATCTTTGTTAACTTGGTCTGTTTGCAATTTTGAATGGAAAGAAATGCTAGTTGAATTGCTCATCAGAAAACAAATAATAGCTTTATATGTTTGACAATTAGACTATACTACTATAGTTATGAAGTATATGAACTATTTTCGAAGTTAGTTGATTTTAAGAATACACAAAGTAAGTGTTAAGTTTTAACGCATGAAAGATTCTTCTGCAAGGGTAAGATTTTTTAAAAAATATACTGAATCCTCACAAAAGGACTCACTGAGTATGTCTCAAGTTTTCCCTTGCTTTAATTTCTTGGATAAAAGCTTAAGGACTGTATGCTTTTGCTTCCTTTGCTTTTATCTTCTTTCAATGTATCGTTTCATCTTTGTCAGCAATCTCTTGGACACAGAATATCTGCCTGTGATCATTCCCACACCCCAGTATTCTGAAATCATTAACTATTTAACAGTCAGGACATCAACCTGCCATAATAGTATGGAGTTCTGCAACCTTAGCTTCCATTTCAGAACTAAAAGCCCATCGACATGGTGTAGCTTGCACTGCTTTCTCACCTGATGGTTAGTTGAAACAAGTCAGTTATCTCTCTATTATCCTTTTCTATATCCCAGAACATATTGTGTTCATTCATTAATTGTAGCTTCTTCCATATTATCTTATATAATGTCCAGGTAAACATCTAGTGTCAGTAGGAAACCCTCAAGATGGATGCCTTTGTCTTTGGGATTGGCGAAGTGGGACGATAGTTAAAAAACTGAAAACATGTTCACCCTTTTCTGATGTGGCCTCAGTTAGCTTTTCAGCAGATGCAAAGTTCATCTTGACTGCTGGAAAGAAGCACATAAAAATATGGACCATTGGATTGCCTACAAAATCTCGAGCTAAAACTGAGCCAGTATCACTAACAATGCATGGGAAGCATGTTAATCTTGGTCATCACAAAGGGTGTATATTTACTGATATTGCATCTCCCTCTAAGGGTGATGATTTTGTACTTGTATACGCCCTAACAGGTTCAGGTAAATTGTCTGCATTGCTTCTTTTGTGGATTCAGTCTTCCAGTTTGTATTTTCATGACTAAAGTATTTCCCTCTTCGGCTTACAGGTATTCTATGTGTTCTACGTGATGGGTGACAATTGTCCAATCAGTGAATCTAATGGTAAAGCTACAGCCTCCATCATATTGCGAACAACATTTATTCATACAACATATCCGTATGATGCATTTCTTAAAAAGTTGGCACTTAGTCACTTCCTGAGCATTCTTGTCGAATCCCTTTTTTGTATTTGTTATATTCAATCTTTTCCTTTATAGTTTTCTCATAATTTGTCATACTTCCACCTATTGTTATACATTACTATTAGGTTGAGAAAGGCTATGCATTATCCACATCACAAGAGTTCATTGCATGTGCATGCAACAATGGAATTGTGAAACTGTATACTGTTGGTTCCCTTGAATATGCTGGAGGCTTACAATATAGTGATGAGAAAGGAAACAGCAATACAACAGAGAGCCAATTGGCTGCCTTTCCAGATGCAATAGCTTGTCACTTTTCTACCTCAGAAAAGCTAGGTAAGCATCGCTAGGATACAGGTTTTAACTGAATTCCTAATGTTTGTATTATTTTGTATTGGAGTAAGAACTAAAAGAAGAAGTTATCCATAGTTATATGTCATTAAGTTTACAAGCAAGAAATCAAAAATCATTTCTTAAGCTTTCCATCTTGCAGTGGTGATCTATCGAGACCAGAGTCTCTATATCTGGAATATTCATGGAAAATTCCAGGTGACTGATCAATATTTCACAGTCAAAAACTTACTTTTGATTCCTTTTCAATTAGTATTTTCTTGTCGCTGACAACGTAAATATGTAAAATTCATAAATTATGTCTACTCGCTGCAATAACATATGTTGTGCTGGTTAGGCTACCAAGTGTTGTGTGCTAGTTTCACATAGTGGGTGCATATGGGATATCAAGAATCTTTCATGTGAAAACATGCATGATCCATCTCTTGCATGTGTTGCTAGAGGTTGTACTGGTGGAGTTTCCTTTGCAACATGCTCAGCAGATGGTACTATTAGGTTATGGGATCTCGCCTTGCAATCTGTATCAACACAAAGCAGGTCAACTCTTGCCAAAGATCAACATCATGCCAATGCTGAACCACATGACACTTTGTGGTTAGGTAACATCTTGATTTTATTGTATTTCACTTTACATTATCTGCATGTTTTGTAAGAAGTGGAAATCTTGACATAGCTGCTTATTATTAGATTGGTTTGGGTTGTCTTGTTATATTAAACGGGCCCGATTAAAAAGTTAGCTTTAAAGAGGCCAAACAGGTTGAAAGTTGATCAAAGTCAACATTTGCGCATGCACATCCTAAATTGTAATAGTATTGTTTTTGACATCATAGTTAGCACATAACTTATTCATTCTTATTTAAGAAATGAATAAGAAAGTCTTTGTGGGTAACCCAACCTGGTCTGTATTAAAAATCACCGGTTTTTATTAAAATCCGTTTTGACTGTCGCCCAACCAACTAATCTTGCCACCTAATCGTGTTGTTAAGTCATTGATCCATGCATGGTTTCTCTTTGCAGTAAGTGCTGGAACATTTGAACGGGAGTCGGTGGTATCAGGTGTTATTACTAAAGGGTATCGATCTATGGCAGTTAGTTCAGATGGAAAGCACTGGCTGCTGGTGATTCTGATGGAACCTGCATATCTTTAACTTATACACATCTGACTATACATGCATACAGGTGTGGATCCATTAAATGTGATTACCAGTTTTCTTCTATGCCTTTTCTGCAGCTAATCATATGTGCTTGCAGGATGTTCATGAAGGAGAAGTTCTTTCCTTAAATTTCAGTGTGTCTTTTAAAAAGAGATTTAATTCTTCTGTTGAAGATTTAGAAAGCTATTACCTTCTAGCATCAAGTGGGCGTGATAAAATGATACATCTTTTTGATGTAAAGAGGTTTGACTATTACCCTCGATAGACATTTATGGAGTTCCATTGTTTGTCTCTAATTCTTTATATATGCTGTCCCATTCAGGAATTTTTATCCGATTGCCAGTATTGATGATCATTCCGCTGCTGTATCTGTGGTAAAACTCACTGAAAATGGGCGGAAAATCATTAGTTGTGGTTCGGATAGGTTAGTATCTATTATGCAGTGATATAACCTATCTTTTGAGATGGAGGGATCGCAGTTATTGCCATTCTGGACTATTATTTTAGCTTCACATACGGTCGATCATGTGCATCAAATTAGAAAGTCCATTTCTAACTTTCACTTGATTGCGTTCAAAGACATTCTTTATCCTTTGTTTATGTAGGTCCCTAATCTTTCATGATGTTGCTGAAAGCAACAAGGTTTATACTATTTCTAATTCACATCAGCAAAAGGCATCTCATGGAACTATATATGATATTGCCATTGATCCAACAGCAGAGACTGCTGTTACAGTGGGACAGGCAAGTGGATTTTCATCAAATATGTTCTCAACACCTATAACAATGTTATTATTTTTATTTGGTACTACAGGATAAGAAGATAAACATTTTGGACATTGCTTCCGGACAAGTAATCAAATCATTTAAACAGCGTGAGGAATTTGGGGACCCGATAAAAGTAGATGTCTTTGAGTCTTTCTTATATGCTTTTCATGGTAATTAAATGTCAATTGCTAACAAATTTAGTCCTCAGGTTTGTCTGGACCCAAGTTGTAGCTATGTGGTTTGCTCATACTCTGGTAGATCTATCTGCATGTATGATCTTACAAGCGGTGAGATAGTTGCACGTGCGACGGGGCATGGTGAAGCCATTAATGGGATCATCTTTTTACCTGACTGCAAACATCTGGTTTCTGTGAGTAAATAATTGAGTTGGAAATTCATATAAATTGTAGTCTTGTGTTCATTATGAATTTTAGTTATATTTGAACTTAATGATGTGCTCAGGTAGGAAGTGATGGTTGTATATTTGTTTGGAAAGTGCCTGCATTCTTGACATCAAGGATGTTGCAGACGATCAAGGAAAACTCTTGTCCATTGTCCCCAAACATCATTTCTCATCGCACCGCTATGGAACGAATCAAATTTTATGAAGAAAATTATTTGAGATCACAATCCACTTGTAGAGCTTTGCTTTGTGAAGGAAAATGTCCTCAGGAGACACCAACATTCAGATTTAGTGTCTCCAGGCTTCCAGAATGGGCAAAATCTAAAGTCACCAGTCCTTTTGTCATCCCCATGGACCCTATACCATCTGGGGTATACACAAATAGATGTTTATAACATATAACAGTGGTAGGATGGGCGTATTGGGTAAGGGGTATAAAATTATTAGTAAAACAGGTGATGAAGATATTTCCATAATCAAAATAAACTGATAGTTATTTATGATTAATGGGTAACAATGTCGTATTCACAAGTAGATAACTCATAAAAAGGGATTATGGAGATATGGTTTAGTACGCCGGATTTGATTATTGAACTACAACTGAATTGAAAATCTTTAGGAGAGATTATGCATCTCTAAAACTCGGCAAATTTTGTATTTTGTCTGTAATTTTAATTTTGTTTTGTTATTTTTTCAATGAATATCAATTAAATGGGTGAAGGAACGATGACCAAACCCAGTTCACTTAGGAATGGAAGGCAACTCTTAATGTTGTTATTTAGGATAGCTCTTTTCTCTAAGGATGCGGACAAAGTCCCATCCCCATTCTAGGTGCAGAATTGTTCACTTAATTCATATGGTCCTCATTCTCTAATAATTGCATTGTTCTTGGTAGCAGGTAGTTAGACTAGAAGAGCATTCTCCCTCCAAATCACCTAGTGTGGGAAATGCTCCTGTGAACCTTTCATTACATACACCATCCATCCATAATCCAAGGTTGTCTTCATCTGATCCTAGTTACAGTAAAGATTCAACCACCCAAGGAACTTGCAGGTATTAACTATTAGCTAAAATGTTTAAGAAGACTATCCAGTTCACGCACACTTCAGTCCAAATTTTCTGCAATTTATGCCCGTTTTACCATTTACTTCTGAACGTGTCGTTATGTTTTACTCTGATGTGTCACACATGTAATATAATAAATAGCATAAAAAGAGTCTAATTGATCCAAAGTGGATTCTTTATGCATAAAACAAAAGTTTGCATACTTAACAGTAAAGGTATAGTTATTATCATTGAAATATATAATATTTGCAATCACACTTGAGTCTTGACACGCTAGATATTCCAGAAGAATTAGAAACTGTTGAAGAAAAAGTGTTTAGGCTGACCTGACCCATAAATTATCATTGAGCCTCTAATTGTGGTTTGCTTTTAAATCTGCCGCAGAAGCTTTGCACTGGACAAGCGCTGGTTCACCATTCATACTGTATGTTTAGATCTTTTTAATTCCCCTGAGGTATCCGATGTGAAGGAACAAATGGTGCCCTTGTCTTCAAATCTACGTAAGCCCAAACTATATTCATACCGTAAATTAGTATTAATTGGTTCATGACCGCTTTTGAATTGTAACTTTGACTTTTAATTTTTAATGTTCCCAGTAGTTTTATACTTTAAATGATTCTTAACAATCTTTTATTCTTTTGTGTCACTACTTATTCATTACTTTACTTTTTGGTTTATTTTAGTCCAACTAACCACTTATTTCCTCTGTGTTTATGGATCTTTGCAGCACAAAGCTTTGCTTTAGAGCAAACCAAAGTCGAGCTTATGAAACATTCACCCATGGATCCTAGTGTGACCAAGTTTTCATTGAATCCTACCTCTGACAACAGCAACCGTGATGTTGGGCAGGCTGCTCAGATAAATGATGATGAATTGAAGGAATCTGGTTGTTTGAGCCATCAACATTGGTTGAATAATGCATGCTTAGGGGAAGAACAACCCCTTGAATTTTCAAAGCAGCTGCAACTTTCTACATCTGTGGACCAAGCTGCAACTTTCTACATCATGAGTTCTGACTATAATTCAGCAATCTCCAAACCCAAGGTTACTATTTAACGATTTAGTATTTTCTAAATGAAAGTAAATACACCCCGAATCCCATGAAATCACAACATTTCAAATTATTATCTAGTAGTCAACTAAACACTTAAGTCTTAGGTGTTCTCCAATAATAAAAGAACAAATTGGGATGCACTGGATGGATAGGCAGTTTTAACCTTGAATATAGTAAATGAAATTTTGCTACTTTCATGGGACATCACAAAATGCTGTTTTTCTTTCCAGCACTTCCATTTGGATAGGAGGATAACATCATGTGTAATATAGTATGCCATATGTATGCATTGCTGTGTGTGTTTATGTATGTATCTTGTTTCAATCATGTTAATAGTTTAATGAACTTATAGATTGTCTTCCTGCCTTCTCAGTTAGAAGTGCCAAAAACATCTGCAAGGAAAAGCTATTCTACACGGTTTAATGTGCGGCGGGATCTTGTTCGTGGTCAAACCCTGTTACTGGACTCGCCCATTATTGACCTTTGTCAAACTACAAATAGGACTGAAGAAACCAGCTCCGCCAATATAGCAGACTCATCTGTGACCAAACAGGAAATTTCAGAAAGGGGAAGTAGTAACCAACAGGTATCATATTTGAGTACAAACTATTTTATCAAAATAATATAATTCGTTTTAATAGTTTTATAATAAATTTAGACAAAAGATGTTTCTGGTCAACCCAAAAAGACCTGTTTTGACTTGTACTGAAATTTATCAACCCACCTGCCCAACCTTCACATCTAACCAAAACATTTCCTTTGCAACTTTTTAATCTCAAAGTTACAAAATTGCATGTTCTTATCACTACACATTACTGACTCTGTTTCCAACTTCCTCTGTATTAATGTTGTTTAAGGTATCCTGATGTCTTTTTGAAACTATTTTCAACTCAGATGTTGCATATTCATCGAAAATAACTTGTTCTTTTCATGAAATGGTACATGACAGAGCATGATGAGCTCAAACTCACAACCACAAAACTTGCAAAGTCCATATCAGAATGCCTACCAAAGTAATTCAAGTTGTTCCTCGATGAAGTCAACAGCAGCCGAAACAACAAAGATCAAGGACCAACAAGGCTGTGCCATGATCAGAAATGAAAAATATAACATATTCAATGCTTGCAAAGAAGCATTAAGAACTTTAGACGCCTCAACCAAGAGTGCTCTTGAGGTATTCTCTAGACTAAGAGATACAACGTCAACAGATGAAAATAATCCAGAAGCATCTGAAGCCCAGTTTTACGCTGAGGCAGCCCAAATGCTTCCATCAATAGCCAAAAATGTGCATGAAATTGCAAAGTTTGCAAGTTCATGCGGTGTAGAGAAAATGGATATCCCAGGTTTTGAACCATTGTTGGGAAAGTTTGCTGAGAGTTTATCTCAAAGGGTTATAGAATTACTTAAGGAGAGCTGCACAAGTTCATGATAAAAGCTGTACATAGGGTAGTTTTGCATATTACTACAAACGAGTACGTACATATCCACCCTTATACTATTTTTATGTTTTAATTCCATTGCTTTTGCAAGTTTATGGATTTCTTTTTGTTCTGTTCTTTATTTTTGTGCATTATTTTAGGGTTATCTGGTTAGTAGTTCTATTTTATTATGGTACGGGGAACTAAAAGTAGAGAGAAGATTGTTGTCTCCACTCTTAGATGGTTTATTCATGGCTCACTAACCCCTTTTAACAGATAGTTGTCATGGTTAAGTACTTTTATGTCAAAGTTTAAACTCATTAACGAGAATTATGTTTTTCTAACCATTATAGTTCCAAATCACAAAAGCTCTTCCTTTGCTCTTAATGTTTAACTTCTTTAATGATTTTGAGTCTCTCGTCCTAGCGTTGACCAAAAAATTATGATAACCCAACCCTATGTGCCCTTCATGCAAGGGTATTGGTTGTTTTCAACTTATCCTTTTTAATCCAGATTTCATGCTTACTTTATCTCATTTGATGTTGACAACAAACATCTCTGTGTTAACATTGAACCCACCAAGTTTTGCTCTTGTGGGCTAACCACTTTGATTCAATATTAGAACTTCATCGAATATAGGGTGCTGCTTCCATTGCTGTGTTAGTAAACCTTGATTCTCACCGTCCCTAGAGGCAACCGCTGACGTCCACGGAGGAAAGAAAACAAGCCCAATAGAAATAAGTACTTCAAAAGGCTGTAAATATTGCTCAAAACATCATGAGATACCGTTCAAAAAACCATCGTAATAAAATACCATATACTAAGACTCTTGTGAAGCTCCTGGAACACTTTGTGAAGCCATTTGTGTATCACACTGTCCCTTGCATGTCCTTAAATTATATTTAGTTTTGTGGTATTTCTTACACATTATACTGGATCTTGGTCAATTTCCCATTGATGATAAACCTTTCTTAAAGTATCTAGCCAGTAAACTGTAGAAACCCAAGTCTCTAAAAGGCTAACTTCAAGATTTCAGCACCCGTTGTGCTTGCAATCAATGCTAGTTAATCCCCACTTATTTCAAAAACAAGTTTTTGACTACACATCTTTTACATATTTGTCTAATCAAGGTCCACTGACCTGCCAATCATATTAAGAACATTAAGCATAGTGAATTGGTTAAACACTTGCAACAATCATTTTGTATTTAGAGAATTACTTAGTACTTACTCCTATCGTAATTACATATTCACATTGTATTGAGAAGCTTTGCTTTTGATTTCATTGAACGTCTGTCATAAAAATGTGTCAATGGCTCATCACATTTTACAAGCAATTTATAACCCACAACAATTCTTTTTATGTAATACTATCTAATGTACTCTAAACAGGTTATGATATGCTTGGCTCCAACTAATTGTTTATTAAAATCTTCACACAAAGTTTAAAAGAATATCACACTTGCTCTTCTCGTATAATGAACATTACAGTTATTACACATTAAACAAAACACGCGTTGTTTAAGGGTACTTATTTCGTTAAAATAAATACTACATAATATACAAAAATGATTATTTGAAAATGTTTTAATGAAAAATATTAAAATATAAATACACAAACGTACACACTAATAACATAACATCTATAAGTTATCCAAACTCAAATCATTATAAAAATATGCAATCATCATGATTGCAAATAGTAACTATGTTGAGTTTGCATATATAAAGTAATCATGCGTACGTGTATTGGAGTGGTGTACATGTGCATGGCATGATTCCGCACATTGTTTTCTATTTTGTTATTATTCCTTTGTTAACCAAGTCTTGGGAGTTTACAAAGTAGTGGGTAGAATGAGTATTAGAAGTTTGTGTTGATACATCATGTACCTAGTTTATGTTCTTAATGTAAAAATATTTTATTTCTTGCACATGTGTAATGTAATTACTTAATGAAATGTGATATCATTTTATTTCTTGCACATATGTATGAACATCTTATATGGGTTTGAGGTTGTTGTACATAGTTCTAGGTCAATAATGATTGAGAAATATGTTCAACCTAGTTAGGTGATTATTCATGCTAATGGGCCATACTTATGGACCATACGCATGAATGAATCATGCTTATGAACCAGTCGCACGACTAAATTAGGAGACTGGATCAGTCATATGACTGAGACATAAGATTGATTCAGTCGCACGACTGAACCTTCAGTCGTGCATATGAATCAACCGCATGAGTCAGTCGCACGACTGAACAATGCTAATGGTTCAGTCGTACGAATGAAAACTAAAAACCTATAAATACCACATAATTTATGGAAAAGAGGAGACTTCAAATATTCACAAACTCTAGCCGCCCAGAGCGTCCTAAACAGCCAATCCAACTTCATAGTTCGTTGCTGATCGATTTCTAATCAATTCTTAACGTTTGTTTCCTCGTTAGATCGATCAGGTTATCATTCTCACTGATTGGATAACCAAACAAATAGGATTCCGCACTAATTGATCTGGTCTCACGCAGAATCTATTAGTACTCCGTACGAAAACGGTCCTAACAAGTGGTATCAGAGCTTTGGCTCATGATTTTGTGTGGATTCAATTGGTTTCGGTGTAAAATCAACGTTTTCATTCAAAAGTCACCTTTTTGCCTCAAAAAGTGATTTTGACGTTTGCATGTGTTAAAGTTTCTATTGTTCATCAAACGGTAGATTAGGGTTTCTGAAAAATTCGTATTTTGTGTCAAAGTATTCAAAATATTTGATTTTTCAAACACAACAGCCTTCAGTCGCCGATTGGACCATTCATATGACTGAACCTATTCTTACACTCTCATTCGCACGACTAAAATCAATCATGTCTCTCATTCGCACGGTTAAGCAGCTCCAGTCGGTTGATTTCAATCGTCCTGCTCATTCACACGACTGAATCCAATCGCACGATTGAATTCATTCGTAGCTTTCATTCGCACGAGTGACCCATTCGCATAGCTCATTCACAATTGTTCTAAGTTTACCAAGTTTAAAGCAATGGAAGACTAGTTTGTTGCATTCACTACTAGAAAGGACTCGCGTGTCCAGAATCTTCTACTTCTGGAAAATGAGATTGGAAACCATAACAACCACCAAAGCTGTTAACTTTGGATGATTACCCACAGTGGAAATTGTGGTTTGAAATCCACTTGAATGGAGTTGACCCAAACCTTTGGACATCCATTGAGACTGGTTACACGGTACTAGTCAGTGCTAATGGAGTTAAATTGACTTTGGGAGGTATGAGTGAATCGAAGAAGACTTTGCATAATGTTGAAAAGAAAGCATATGCATTGTTGACTCAATCTATACCTAAGGACATATTTTATCAGTTCTCTGAGAACAAACAGTCTAAGAAATTATGGGAGGCCTTGGAAAAAAGGCACAAAGGAAACTCAACTCTAAAAGCACTGAAGGCAAAAGCTCTTAAGAAGGAATTTGACAATTTCTCTTCGATTGAAAATAAGAGCTTAGATGATATCATCGATCGATTCTATCATCTGATAGTGAGTTGCATACTCATGGCATGACCACATCCATGGAAGATAAAGTCTCTAGCTTTGCTGATGATCTGCCAGACAAATAGGATTCATTTGTGTCTAATTTGAGACAAAACGACACTCAAGCTACTTTAGACATAAATGATTTCATTTTGAAGTTAAGGGAGGAAGAACTACGTATGAAATACAAGTCAAAGAAAGGATCCTATGTCCAGAATCTTGCACTATACAATTCAGTTCTAACTCCGGTTGCTTCAGGTGCACCACTACAAACGGCGTTTGTGTCTAACTCTTCTGCTCCTTCTGCTCCTTCCCAATGTAGTGCATCAGGAACCATAACGTCAGGGTCATCTGGAACCTAATATATAATTATTGAGGCAAATACTACAAAGTTGAAGACCGAGAATCCTCAGAAATGTCACTGTGGAAGTTGCCAAGGAGGACATGGATCTTCTAGCTATTATTGTTCAATCTTATGATGGATTAGTTGCTGGTAAGATTGGAAACTGTCATCTTGCTGACAAGGACTATGAGCAAGTTGATGAAACTGAGCTAGAACGTATGGATATAATGTGGGCCTTGGCTAGTGCTGTTAGAAGAGCCAAGAAGTTTGTTAAAAAGACGAGACAAAATTTGGTTGCAACGAAAGATACAACATTTGGATTTGACAAGACCAAATTCATATGCTTCAATTGTGGTGAAAAGGGGCACTTCAAACGTGAGTGCGTAAAGCCAAAGAAGACTGGTAATGGAAATCATTTTCCTACATTCAACCGATAAGAAAATGATAATATTGGAGCTTCATCTTCAAGTAAAGAGTATAAAGATGAAGGACAAGACTGGTCCTTTTGATTTGTTTCTCAGGGTGACAAAATTGCTTTGGTTGATACATTGTATGATGGATCTGCAAGTGAAGGAGACATCATAGCTGAGCATTCACTTTCAGATATCGAAGAATCTATGAATGTTGTTGATCATTTGATTGAAGAAGAGCTCAGTGCTATAAATTTAGAATCTCCAGTCACCGAAGAGTCTAACACTACTTTGATGGCTGATTCGTCTGGTTCTACACAGGTATGTTCTAAGGATGAATTATTTGAAAAACATGCATGTACTAAATGTGATAAATTTAGGGAAAGCATTGATTTAAAATTTTTTAGGTTATCAGAACGTAATGATAATCTAGTAAATGATTTACAACTCTACACTAAAGCAAATTGTATTTTAAAACAAAATGAGTGTAGCTTCAAAGAAAAGATAGAACTGTTGGGGAAACAACTAAGGAAAATCGAGGTTTTTTGCCTTAAATCAATCAAATGACATCAAGTTCTATTTAAATTCTTTGGAGGAAACTAAAAAGGAAAAAAACAGTTTTGCAAGTCGAAGTTGAATCATTAAAACAAAAGCTGCATATTCTGGCAAGTTTTTATCACATAGTTCAGAACTTAGTAAAAGAACGGAATACCGGGGAAGGTCCGGGTTATAAAGTAGTACCACCACCACATGAAATCCTTTTGAAAACTAAATGTAGACCAATTAATAATAACCCAGTAAAAGATCATATGGTATCTACTCCTCTGGTCAGTGATCCAGATTCTATGGGTAAACCTGTGAAATCTGTCACTAAACAGAAGGATTCTACTCTAGGTTCACAAACATCTATTTTAGAACCTAAAGGTCTAATCCAATGAACCTTAAACGTGTTAATCATCAAAATCCTAATACAATGAAAATGAAGATGTTCAAAATGTCAAAACAATTAAGTTTGTTAAAGAAGGTGAAACATCTAAAAATGAAGAGTCACCACCTAACTGGACATATCTCAAGCCACGACCAAACTCAACCCCACATCACAAGTTTCCTCAAATTATTGAAGGAAGATCCTGCTACAGTTATGGAAAACGAGGACATATCTCCCAAATTGTTCTTATTATCAGACAACTAAAAAGAAGATTGAACTTTTTGATGAAAAACCAAGTTTTTCTAAATTTAGATCTAATAATCCTCCTAAGGTTACACCAATGATTATTAGTACACCTAAAGTTAAACCATAAGTCAGTCGTTTGTTTACCACAAACAGGCCTTACACAAAACTGTTTATGGAAGATAAAATCAAGTAATGTGTCTGATAGTGAGAATAAGAAGAGAAAGATGTGCCATCATCCTCTGAAGGATAGTGGGTTGAATTCATTAAGTGTGATACCTCTGGGACACCCAAGCTAGTTAAGGCTTGGGTCGCAAGCCTTAACTAATCAATTCCTTTGTATGTGTAGGGTGTCCGCTACAGTGCTATCACTAATACCTGGATTATTGATAGTGGGCCTTCCACGCACATGATCGGGAATTCGTCTATTCTTTTCAACGTCAAGAAAATTAAAGGGGGACACGTATCATTCGATGGGAATAAAGGAGGTTACATCACCGCTCAAGGTGAAGTGGGAAATGAGAAAGTGAAGTTGACAAGGTCAACTGTTATGGATCGCGTGCTCGACGAATACTAACAGATTTACGCGTATACCGAATCAAATAGTGCGAAATCCTATTTGATTGGCAATCCAATTAGTGAGAACGCATGTAGAATCAATTAAAGATTGAATCTAAATGTTAAGAATGATTAACAATTGATCTACTACGATCTTTGAAGTTGGAACAGGTTACTAGAGGTCTCTGGACGGTTAGGGTACGTCTGGGTGTCAAGATATTCGAAGTGTCTCATTTTTCCATGAATTAAGTGGTATTTATAGGTTAAGGTTTCACATTCGGGCGACTGAACCATTTGCATGGTTCAGTCATGCAATTGAGTCATGCGGTTGATCCATTCGCACGACTGAGTGTTCAGTCGTGCGACTGAGCCAATCTCATGTTTCAATCATGCGACTGATCATTCACTAGAGTCCATACACCTAACTTCTTGAATAAAAGAAGTTCTTCTTGCATGGCACTCACCCATGCCTCATCATTTAGGGCTTCACTAACATACTTTGGCTCAAACTGAGACACAAAGCAACGATATGCACCATCATGAATGTAACCCTTTTCCATCACTGAGGCATAATCAGCTGAATACAATTGATTTCTGGTCTGAACTCCTGATCTCACATCTCCAATGACATTATCCAAAGGATGATACACATTTAGTCATGAACCAGGAGTGGTTGGAACAACTACCTCAGAATCAAGATTATGAACATTTGGTTCAGTATCTGAGGCAGTAGGAGTCTGAGGTTTCGAAGATGCAGAGGCATCAATGTCAGATACTTGTGGACTATCGGTAGGGGGAACCTGTTGCTCCTGATTGTTCTGAGCAGTCTTCATAGCTTCTTCATCAGAGGAAGAGTCACTATCTGCAAGTGCTCCCCCTGAGCTGGTAGATGAATCACCTTGTACTTTGGATGATGTAGATTCCTCAGATGGTGTGTTTAGAACATCATACATCATCTTTGTTGCCAATTCATCATCAGAAGTGAAGAGTGGTATGTTGAAGGACTTGAAGAATCCATCATAGTTGAAAAAGAATGCGGGCCCTTTTCCAGTAAGTCGTGCGGTGTATCTCTGAACATCAACATTACACCAGACTTCTACCTGACCCGTCCGGTTGTTGTAGACCCTCTTGTTCGGTATGTTGTATCCTAGAAAGATGCCTTCATCAGCTTTCTCGCTGAATTTCCCTTCTTGAGTCTTCTTCAGTAGGGTGCACGGAGCGCCAAACGGCTAGAGATACTCTAGATTTGGTTTATGTCATTGTAGTAGCTCGTAGCATGTCTTCCCATGGCGTTTGACTACCAGAAATCTATTTAGAGTATAACATGCATTTGCAACTGCTTCATTCCAGAATTGGATAGGCAGTTTTAAGTCTGCTAGCATTGTCCGTGCCATCTCTATCAAGCTGCGATTCTTCCTTTCAGCAACGCCGTTGATCTGAGGAGTGTAGGCAGAAGTGAATTGATGCACAATTCCCTTTTCCTTACAGTAAGCCTCCATCCATTGATTCATGAACTCGGTTCCGTTGTCTGAGCGCACTTGACGTACCTTCAACTTGTATAGGGACTCCAGAGTAGTTACTAACTCCTTGAATGACTCAAATGTGTCTGATTTGGATTTCAAAAACATCACCCAAGTGAATCTTGAGTAGTCATCAGTAACTACATAGCAGTACAAGTCGCATGCGATGCTTCTCGTACTGACTGGACCAAACAGATCCATGTAAAGAAGTTCAAGAGGAAGTTCAATAGAGTGAACTTTCTTTTCCTTATGAGACTTCTTCGTCTGTTTACCCTTCTTGCACGCAACACAAAAATCTAAAAGTTGGAAGTTTTTGATGTTGACTCCTCTCACTAGATCATTCTGGATCAAGTGATTCATCTTCTATGGATTAATGTGTCCCATTCTCTTATGCCAGGAGATGGATTCCTTCTCTGTAGCTTTTGACACGAAGCACTGAATTTTGTGATCCGTTGTGGAGGCCTTTGATAGATCCAAGACATAAAGGTCCTTATATCTTGATGCAGACATTATACTTGATCCTCCGGGATGACGTAGTCCTTTTTCAGGACATAGCACTTCTTGTTTTCGAACACTACCTTAAAGTCTTTATCACAAATTTGAGAAACAAGAAGCAAGTTATTCTGAAGTTGTTGAACATAGTTTACCTTGTCAAACTTCACTTTTTGATTACCTACTTCCCCTTGAGCTGTAATGTACCTACCTTTGTTTCCAGCAAACGAAACGTGACCTCCTTTTATCTGTTTGACATTTGATAAGAGATCCCTGTTCCTTGTCATGTGCCTGGATGCTCCGCTGTCTATGATCCATGTGTTGGTCTCAGCACTATAGTGAACACCCTGCACATTTAATTTGAAAACGTTAGTTTAGGTTAGGAACCCAAGCCTTCACTGGCATGGGTTTTCTAGAGGCATCACACATCATAAATGTTACCCATTGACCATTCGAGGGTGAGGAAGCTCAGGTGTCTTCTTGTTCTCATTATCAGACAATGAGGTTGATTTCTCCTTCCATAAGCCAGCTTTGTGTAAGGCCTGTTTATGATAAACAAACGACTGGCTGATGTGTTGAACTTTAGATTCACTATCTCTTTTAGGTGGCGTCACTGCGTTCCTCTTAAAAGAGCTAGGTTTTTGTTCAGGGAGTTCAACTTTCGTCCTTAGTGTTGATAGCAATGTGTCCATACTCTCCACAACTGTAGCAAGCTTTGCTTTCGACTTTATGATTTAATTGTTTTTGTGGAGATGTATGTGCACCCGGGTGACCTTACTTTTTTTGGGTTTTGACTCTGATTGCTTAGATGTTTTGTTTTGTTTAACAAAATTAATTGCTTTAACATTCTTAACATCTTTTTCTTTTCTATTTTCTGGACTTTGACATGATGCACGTGATAGGTTACTATTATTGGTCCTTTTAGGTTCAGATTTGATAGTTTTTGAACCAGACTTAATACTAACCTTTTCAAACTCTTTGTCCAGATTAATACAAGGCATTTTACCTTTTGCCTTTGAAATGGCCTCCTTTTGTTTAGTGCGAGATTCATTTGATCAACATGTGGAATCTGGATCACTTACAAGAGGAGTAGACACCATATGATCCTTGATTGGTTTACATTTTGTGTTCATCAAGATCTCATGTGGTGGTGGAACCACTTTATAGCCCAATCCCTCCCCATTATTTCTCTCTCTCACTAATTTTTGGACTATGTGTGAAGAACTAGTCCAACTATGCAGTTTTGTTTTAGGGAATTAACTTCTACTTCTAAAACTGCCTTTTGTTTCTTAGTGTCCTCTAGGGAGTTAAGATAGTATCTAATGTCATTTGCTTGGTTAAAGGCTACAACTTCGGTTTCCCTAAGCTGTTTGTTCAAAAGGTCTATCTTTTCTTTATAACTATGCTCATTTTGTTTTAAAACTCTGTTAGCCTCAGTGCATAGTTCTAGGTCCTTTACTAAGTTATCATTATGATCTAATAACCTAGAAAATTTTAAATCAATGCTTTCCCTAAATTTATTACAGTCAGAACAAGCATGATTAGTAAAGAGTTGGTCAGTAGTACTTACCTGAGCGGTTTCTGAGGAATCAACCATCAATGCAGAATCTGATGTTTCTAAAGCTGGTGATTCTGATGTTGTCGTAGTACTCCCTTCTTCAGGCAGGTAGGTGACCACTGGTGCAGTTTGTTCTGATGTTGACATCGCAAGTTCAACTGCTATATCTCCTTCACTAGCAGAGTCATCATCGATATCCTCCACACTAGCGATATTGGATTCTCCCGGTGAGACAAATCGAAAGCTCCAGTCCTGTCCTTCATCATCATGAGCAGTCAAGGCTTTAGGATCCTTGCTTGATGAAGTAGGACTGGTAGTGGATTTCTCCTGACGATTTAAGGAGGAGAAAGGATTCCCATTGCCAGTCTTCTTTGGCTTCACGCACTCCCTTTTGAAGTGCCCTTTCTCACCGCAGTTGAAGCAGGTTACCTTGGATTTGTCAAAACCAAATGTAGTGTCCTTAGTCGCAATCAAATTTTTTCCAGTCTTTTTGACAAACTTCTTAGCTCTCCGGACTACACTGGCTAAGGCTCACATTATGTCCATCCTCTCTAGCTCTATCTCATCCACCTGTTCATAGTCCTCATCGGCCAGGTGACAGTTCCCAATCTTTCCAGCAATTAATCCAACATAGGAGTGGACTACCAAAGCTAAGAGATCCATGTGCTCTTTAGCTACCTCAACTGTCACATTGCCGAAGTTCTCGGTCTTTAGCTTTGCTGCATTTGCTTCAGGTGCAATATATTGGGTACCAGATGACCCTAATGTTTCTGACCCTGAAGTAGAGGCTGGTGAGGGACTACACGAGCTTGATACAAAAGCTGTCTGAAGAGGTGCTCCAGATGTTTTGGCTTGAGGAGTCGCGTTGTACAGTGCAGGATTCTGATCATATGAAGCCTTTTGAGCTCTGTACTTCATCCTCAGTTCTTATTCTCTCAGTTTCAGAATGAAATCATTGATATCTAACTTCGTTAGCATACCATTCTGTATGAGATTTGAGACAAATGACACCCATTTCTCTGGCAGCCCGTTTGCAAAGTTGGACACTTTGTCCTCCATTGACGTTGATACTCCATGAGTGTGCATCTCACTCATCAAGTGGTAGAATCTATCGATCACATCATCTAGGCTTTCTTTACCCATCGAGGATGTTGATACATATATGTACCTAGATCCCGATCTTAATGTAATATGTCTTGAATGTCTTACGCTGATGTAATATTGGGTACTTAATGAAATGAGAATGTTTGGTTGTGATTTATAAATGTTTAATATTTCATTAATGAGTTGTGTAATGAATATTGACTAGATTATATAGGTTTGTGATTGTTTGAATTGATATACATAATGTTATAATAATGAATACATTCAAACTTGGTTAAGTGAAGTTCTCATGCGTTCGACTGGACCATGCGCCCCAATAGTGGTCATGCGTCCGAATGGCCATGCGACTGAGTGTCCATGCACCTAAATAGTTAATACGCCTGAACAACTTCATGCGACTGACTCAGTCGCACGACTGAACACTCAGTCGTGCGAATAGATCAACCGCATGGCTCAATCGCACGAATGAACCATGCTAATGGTTCCGTCGCCTGAATGAGCAACCCTAACCTATAAAGACCACTTAATTCGTGAAAAAACGTAAGCATTGAATACATTTCGACTCCAGACGTACCCTAGCAATCCAGAAGCCTCTAAGTTCGTACTCCAAGTTCATAGAATGTTTTAGATCGATTCCTAATCGATTCTTGACGTTAGATTCAATACATTATTGTGTCTATGTGCGTTCTCACTGATTGGATCGTCAATCAAATAGGATTCCGCACTATTTGGTTTGGTTTAACACGTTAATCAGTTGGTGTTTCATTCAAATACCAGATCCTAACAAGTGGTATCAGAGCCTTGGCTCTTGATTACGTGTTGATTCAATAGTTTTGATACAAAAATTGTGTTTTTTCATAAAAAACGCAATCTTTTTGTGTCTAACAGAGTCTTAGACGTTTCCTGACCTAAAAGTTTAGTTTTTCCGGCATACCACGATTAGGGTTTGTTAAAATTTGAGTTTTTACAGCCAAAACATGTTTAGCCTACGAATTATCAAACTTCAGCAAGTTCAGTTGCACGATTGGTTCAATCGCACGACTGAGTTCAGTCGCATTCTCCAACCGCACGATTGAACTCATTCGTACCCTCACTCGTACGACTGAGAACCTCATTCAGACTGTTCAACCGCATTAGTTCATTCGGCCGACTGACTCATCCGCATTTGTTCAGTCACACGATTGAACCATCCACATTTGTTCAATCGCCCGAATAAGCCCAATCACATACCTTCATTCCCATACATCAGCATTTGTTAAATAGTAAAGTTAAGTGAAATGGAGGACCAATTTTCAGCATACACAGCAAGTAGAGATACACGTATTCAAAATCTACTGCTGTTGGAGAATGAAGTGGGAATTCACATTAAACCCCTGAAGCTTATCACGTTAGATGACTACCCCCATGGAAGCAACGTTTTGAAATCTACTTCAATGAGTAGATACAAATTTGTGGGAGGCAATAGAGTCGCGATACAGCATGCAAGTAGGAGCTGACGGAGTCAAGCTTACACTAAGTGGCATGTCGGATGCACACAAAAGTAAAACACAACACTGAGAAGAAAGTCTACGCTTTGCTCACTCAGTCTATTCCAAGGAAATCTTCCATCAGTATTCGGAGTATACTCAAGCAAAGAAATTATGGGATGCGTTGGAGAAGAGGTATGGCGGAAATACCTCACTGAAGGCCATTAAGGCAAAAGCTTTGAAGAAGGAGTTTGACAACTTCTCTTCAATGGGAAAGGAAGGCCTGGAAGATGTGATCGACAGATTCTACCACTTGATGAGTGAGATGCACACTCATGGAGTAACTACGTCGATGGAGGATAAGGTATCCAACTTCGATGATGGACAACCGAAATGGGCTTCTTTCGTTCCGATCTCAGACAGAATGGGATGCTCTCGAAGTTATATAAATGACTTCATTCTGAAACTGAGGAAGAGGAGCTTAGGATGAAGTACAGAGCCCAAAAGGCCAACTACGATCAGAACCCTGCACTCTACAATGCAATTCCTCAGGCCAAGACATCTGGAGCACCACTGCAGACTGCCTTCGTCTCAAGCGCAACAATTCCAGCACAACCTTGTACTTCAGGGTCCGAAACGTCAGGGTCATCTGGCACCCAGTATATTATACCTGAAGCTAATGCAGCAAAACTGAAAACTGATAACTTCGGTAATGTGACTGTTGAGGTGGCCAAAGAACACATGGACCTCTTAGCTGCTGTAGTCCACTCATATGATGGATTAGTTGCTGGAAAGATAGGAAATTGTCACCTGGAAGATGAAGATTATGAACAGGTGGACGAAATATGAGTTGGAACGAATGGACATAATGTGGGCTTTGGCAAGCGCCGTCCGACGAGCTAAAAAGTTTGTCAAAAAGACTGGACAGAACTTGGTGGCTACCAAAGACACAACCTCTGGCTTCGACAAGTCAAAGGTCACTTGTTTCAACTGTGGTGAGAAGGGACACTTCAAGCGGGAGTGTGTGAAGCCAAAGAAGACTGGTAATGGCAATCCTTTCTCGTCCTTTAATCGTCAGAACAAGGCCACATCTAGCAGTTCTACTTCATCAAGCAAGGACCCCAAGCCTTGATTGCTAATGAGGATGAAGGATAGGACGGAGCTTTGGTTCGTCTCACTAGGATGTCCAACATAGCTAGTGTGGAGGACATTGATGACGATTCTGCCAGTGAGGGAGATATAGCAGTATAGCTCGTGATGTCAAATTCTGAAGACACTGCACATGTGATCAACCACCTGCCTGAAGAAGAAAAATCTGCATCAACTTAGAATCACCAAAACCAGAGACAACAGATTTTTGCCATGGCTGATTCCTCTTCAACTTCTCAGGTAAGTACTACTGACAGTGTTTAATAATCATGCTTGTTTAGACTGCAATAAATTTAGAGAAAGTATAGATTTGAAATTTGCTAGGTTATTAGATCATAATGATAGCTTAGTAAAGGATCTGAAACTATGCACTGAGGCTAATAGAGTATTAAAACAAAACGAGCACAGTTATAAGGAAAAGATAGACCTATTGAATAAACAGCTTAGGGAAACAGAAGTTGTTGCCTTTAATCAAGATAATGACATTAGGTACTATCTTAACTAGCTAGAGGACACTAAGAAGCAAAAGCAGTTTTAGAAGTAGAAGTCAACTCCTTAAAACAAAAACTGCACAGTTGGACAAGCTCATCTCACATTGTCCAACACTTAGTGAGAGAGAGAAACAATGGGGAGGGATTGGGATACAAAGTGGTTCCACACCCTGAGACCTTGATGAACACCAAAAGTAAACCGATTAACAATAACCCTATCAAGGATAATGTGATGTCAACTCCTCTTGTCAGTGATCCAGATTCTGTAAGTAAATCCAATGAATCTGACACTAAACAAAAGGAGGCCACTTCAAAGGCAAAAGGAAAGATGCCTTGTGTTAACCTAGAAATTGAGTTTGAAAAGGTTAATTTAAAGTTAGGGTCAAACAAAGTAAAATCAAAACCCAAAAGGACTACAAAATCTAATCAATCACAAGCTTCATGTCAATGTCTAGGTAAACAAGAAATAAAAGATGTAAAACCAGGTAAATCAATTAAGTTTGTAAAACCCTTCATACATCTAACAAAAAGTGTCTCAATCTAAACAAAATAAAGTCGACTGTGTGACTATACATCTCCACCAAAACATATAAACCGTAAATTTGAAAGCAGATCCTGCTATAATTGTGGAGAGTACGGTCACATTGCGTCTTATTGTCCTTATTATCAGACACTGAGGAGGAAATTTGAACTTCTTACATCTAATCTAGATCTTTTAAGAGGAACTCAGTGATGCCTCCTAAAAGGGATAGTGAATCCAAAGTTCAACCCATCAGTCAGTCGTTTGTTTATCACAAACAGGCCTTACACAAAGCTGGTTTATGGAAAGAAGAATCTGCCTCAGCGTCTGAAAATGAGAACAAACAGAAATCTGAGCTTCCCTCAACCTCAAATGGACAATGGGTTGAGTTTATGATGTGTGATACTTAGGGAAACCCAAGCCAGTGAAGGCTTGGGTTCCTAACATGAACTAATGTTTTTCTTGAATGTGCAGGTGTTCGCTATAGTGCTAAGACTAACACGTGGATTGTAGATAGCAGAGCATCCAGGCACATGACAGGGAACAGAGCTCTCATATCAAACATCCGACAAATCAAAGGAGGGCATGTTTCATTTGCTGGAAACAAAGGTGGGTACATCACCCAAGGGGACGTGGGAAATAAGAAAGTTAAGTTTGATAAGGTCAACTATGTCCAACAATTACAAAATAACTTACTTTCAGTTTCTCAAATATGTGATAAAGGATTCAAAGTAGTCTTTGACAACAAGAAGTGCTACGTTCTGAAGAAAGACTACGTGATCCCGGAGGACCAAATCCTAATGTCAGCTTCAAGATATAATGATCTTTATGTTTGATCTCTCAAAGGCCTCACAACGGATCGTGAAGTCCAATTCTTCTTGTCCAAAGCTACTGACAAGGACTCCATCTCCTGGCATAGGAGAATGGGACACATAAATCCGAGGAAAATGAATCACTTGATCTAAAATGAATCACATAAATCCGAGTAAATGTCAAAAACTTCCAACTCCCGGATTTCTGTGTTGCAAGCAAAAAGGGCAAACAGACGAAGAATTCTCATAAGGAAAAGAAAGTTCATTCGATAGAACTTCCTCTTGAACTCCTTCACATGGATCTGTTTGGTCCAGTCAGTACAAGAAGCATCACAAGTGACTTGTATTGCTATGTAGTTACTGATGACTACTCAAGATTTTCTTGGGTAATGTTTCTGAAATCCAATCAAAAACATTTGAGTCCTTCAAGGAATTGATAAGTACACTGGAATCCCTATACAAGCTGAAGGTACGACAGGTGCGCTCAGACAACAGGTCCAAGTTCGAGAATCAGTGGATGGAGGCCTATTGCAAGGAAAAGGAATTGTGCATCAATTTACCTCTGCCTACACTCCTCAGATGAACAGGGTTGCTGAACGGAAGAATCGCAGCTTGATAGAGACGACACAGATAATGCTGGAAGACTCAAAACTGCCTATTCAATTCTGGAATGAAGTAGTGGCAAATGCGTGTTATACGCTTAATCGAGTTCTGGTAGTCAAACGTCATGGAAAAACATGCTACGAGTTATTACAACGACGTAAACCTAACTTAGAGTATCTCGAGCCATTTGGAGCTCCGTGCACCCTGCTGAAGAAGACTCAGGAGGGAAAATTCAATGAGAAGGTTGATGAAGGGATCTTTCTAGGATATAACATACCGAACAAGAGAGTTTACAACAACTCAACGGGTCAAGTAGAGGTATGGTGTAACATTGATGTTCAGAGATACACCACACCACCTGCTGGAAAAGGGCTTGCTTACATCTTCGACTATGATGGATTCTTCAAGTCCTTCAACATACCTCTTTCTGCTTCAGAAGACGAGTTGGAAAACAAGATGATGTATGATATCTTGACCACACCATCTCAAGATTCAACACCATCCAGTTCACAAAGTCAATCATCTACCAACTCAGGGGGATCACTTGATATGAGTGACTCTTCTTCTAATAAAGAAAATGTGGAAAATGATCAGAACAACTAGGATGTACAGGTCCGCCTACCACAAGTCCACAAGCATCTGATAGTGATGCTTCTGAGCCTTTGGAATCTCAGACTCCTATTACCTTAGATCCAGAACCAACTGTTCATAACCTTGATTCTGAGGTAGTTGTTCTAACAACTCCCGACTCACTTCTAAATGTCTATCATCCTTTGGATAATGTTGTAGGAGATGTGAGATTAGGGGTGTAGACTAGGAATCAGTTGTACTCAACTGATTATGCCTATGTGATGGAAAAGGGATACCTTCATGACCGTGCCTACCGCTGCTTTGTGTCTCAGTTTGAGCCAAAGTATGTTAGTGAAGCATTGAATGATGAGGCTTGGGTGAGTGCCATGCAAGAAGAACTTCTTCAGTTTAAGAAGTTGGGTGTATGGACTCTAGTGGATAGACCTAAAGGTGCAAAGGTCATTGGCACCAATGGGTCTTGAAATGCAAGAAAGATGATTAGGGAGGGATCATCAGAAACAAGGCTAGGCTTGTTGTCCAGGGTTTTCGACAAGTTAAGGTATTGACTACAATGAAGTGTTTGCACACGTGGCAAGGATGGAAGCCATCCGCATCTTCCTTGCCTATGCATCTTATATGAAAATCAAAGTTTATCAACTAGATATGAAGAGTGTGTTCCTTCATGGTGAGATCAAAGAGACAGTGTACGTGAGTCAACCCGAGGGATTTGAGGATCCATATCATCAGGATAGAGTTTACAAACTTGACAAGGCGCTATACGGACTGCACCAAGCTCTAAGGGCCTGGTATGAGAAACTCTCGACTCATCTTGTGAAACACGGTTTTCGCAGGGGAGTCATTGACTGTACATTGTTTATCAAAGAAAAAGATGGAGACTTACTGCTGGTACAAATCTATGTCGATGATATAATTTTTGGTTCCAAGA
This sequence comes from Flaveria trinervia, assembly GCA_025506515.1. Classification (NCBI taxonomy): domain Eukaryota; kingdom Viridiplantae; phylum Streptophyta; class Magnoliopsida; order Asterales; family Asteraceae; genus Flaveria; species Flaveria trinervia. Next base: position 61,273,137 of record CM046455.1, read on the forward strand.
ACGAAGAATTATGTAAAGAGTTTGAAGCAGTAATGAAGACGGAATTTGAGATGAGTGCAATGGGAGAAATGAAATTCTTTCTCGGTTTACAGGTGGATCAGACACCAAATGGTATTTTCCTACATCAGACAAAGTATGTAGGTGATATTCTTAGTCGGTTTGACATGGAGAATGCCTCTCCAGCTGGAACTCCACTTGCTACAAACCATGATGTAGCACCCAACGAGAATGGTGATTTGCTGTTCTCAAATCATATGGATTCAACAGCAAATACGGGATTACGGTTTGAATTTCTCTTCTACTCCTATCTTTGTTGATAACTCTGCTGTAATTGCAGTCACTAAAAACCCGGTCCATCATCATAAGACCAAACACATCGGAATTAAATATCACTTTATACGTGATTGCTTTGAAAAAAACTTAATCGATGTGGTAAAAATAAATACAGATTTTCAACGCGCTGACCTCTATACAAAGGCATTTGACAAACCACGTTTTTTATATTTGTTAGAGGTCAACGGAGTTAAAAAGAAAAGTGAGGTCATTCCTGAAGATGACCATGTATAGTCCGATGTGTCGTGTCTAGTTCCTTTTATTTTTTTTAATTTTTTAGTTTTATTTTATTTTATTTTATTTTATTTGCTTAATTTTAAGTAGTTTAATTACTATTAGTTTATTTCCTTGCCTATTAAAATCCTAAAACGCTAATCCGTGACGGTTTTATAATTTTAGGGGGAGAATAGGTTTAGGCAGTAATATAAAAAAAAGAAAAATAACGAGGGAGAAGGAGAGATAAGCTGATAAAAATAAGATCGTATGTGTGATACTGATTCAACCTTTGGAATATGATAGTACACAAGAACAAACCACTTAGGACTTTAAAAATCACAATTGAAAAAGATGCAAAGCTCAAGTATAAGTCTGTGTAGTCTGAGCAATATAAAAGGAATATGATAGATAAGCTAGCTACTACTAAGGTAACACAAAGAAAGTAAACCTAGAGGTTGCTAGACCACAGATGATATGTTGGTAGATTCAAAACAATAGATGACTAGACCTTTTTGGTGATCTCAAGATTAAACTAAAATGTTTGACTAGCTGTGGTAACATCTTATCCCTGTTAACACAATCAACAAGATTCCAATAAGGGATGACGAGAAAAATAAACGCCACAATGTGTGTGTAAGACCAAAGCATGAGCAAAAGCACATAAAAATGTAAATTCAATCAAACTAATAACTTATATGTTGTGAGATCTGTGCAAAAAGATTGAAATTGCTCAAACAAGAAGATAGGTTATGTGCCTCTCTGCTGTGCGATGGCACTGACCTGAGGATAAGCATAACCTATATATTCTAGAAGTCATCGTTGTTTGCCGCCTCTCTGCTGTGCGGTGGCACTGACCTGAGGCTTGGCTTGTCTTTGAAAATTCTATGAATAGTTTTTCTTGAATACTACCTTGAGACCGCTCAAAAATCTTCTGAGGAATGTTGATTACCATATAAGTGTGGGATCCACAAATTCTTGTTGAAATAAACAAACCTTAAACTATCACCAATCTGTGTTGAAAGTCTGTGTATGGATTTAAGTGGACAAGTATACTGACAATCATTGTGGCTACAATTTTTGAAAGTTTAAATCAGTGTGGAGACCTAAGAGTACTAGTATGATTTCCTACATTTGCTAACTGACTCTAGATGAAAAACAACAATAAGCATCAAAGTTTTGTAATAACCTATCCTGAATGACTTGAGTATCCTGTATGATTTCAAATTGAATTGGTCCATGTATGGTTAAATGATTGAAGCAGATCTCTTAGAAAAATTATTCCTTAGAACTACATCTTAGGAGTTAACCCTAATAAAACACACAAACATGTCTTAGTTTTTAAGTTTTCAGTATTATTTCTTTTATGTCTGTACAAAGTCAGTAAATTTCAATTTGTTGAGTATCAGACTATGTCATGGAAGTTGATAAGGGACCTTATCATCTAAAAGGTCACGTCTAAGGTGACCACACGTGCTTTCAAATAAAAAGGTCACGTCTAAGGTGACCACACGTGCTTTCAAATAAAATGGGTCACGTCTGAGGTGACAAAATGTTTTAAAAGGATCACGTCTGAGGTGATCAAAGGTTTTTCAAGATAAAATGATCATGTCTGAGATGATCAAATGCACATAATGTTTATTCAAAAGTTAAAAGGGTGTAAAATGTAAAATGGGCATAAAGTTAAAACCATGAGTATGACTCATTTGCATGACTAGACCATGAGCATGGACCAGTCGTATGATTGAAGGATACGGATGTGCCCAATCGCATGGTTAACCCACTCGTATGGGCCATAGATGCGATTGGACCATCAGTACGAATCAAATCACACGATGGACATCTAATATGGGCGAATCGCATGAATGAAGGTGACCGACTGTGCCAGTCGCACGAGTGATCTTCAGTCGCACGAACAACTTATGCGACTGGGCATAGTCGCACAACTGAAGGAAACCCTAGTATAAATAGTGGGGTAGTCGGTCGCAGTCATTTATCACCCCCAAAAATCGCCCAAAGTCGCACGACACATCGTTACCCTGCCAAAATTTCATTTGAGCCTGTTATAACCACTAATTCTTGTGTACTGATGATTTCCACCGACTATACAGGTATAATTCGGTTCAATCCAATCATATTTCATTCAATTTGACTCCAAAATCGACAAGTTCAGCCCATATCAAGAACCGACACTTGTTTGACTAATAACCCAATTAATCCAAGCAAACAACTGAAATTAATGTTATTAGGTGTTAAGTATAATGATTGCGAGTCCAATGAACCAAAACATGACGTCTAATCATAAGAATTGGGCAAAACTTGAATTTGAATTGAACAGCAGTCTGTCATGCGAATGGACAGGCTGATGAACTTCAGTAGCACGACTGAGTAGTGCGTATGGCTAAACCGCACGGCTGGACCATGCGTATGAGTTCAGTCGTACGATTGATATACACAAATGAGTTTACATACGTATGATCTTCACCCACTTGGTGGAGAACATTGAGGGGAAAGGGAAGGAGGGCTTCTGCATGTACCCTCGATTCATGCAAATGATTATTGACTAGAAGCTCCCTTCCTTGCCAAAGGAGAAGGAGGATGCTGTGATTCTCGAGGTGATGGACGACACTAGTTTGGGTAGGATAAAGGTCTAAAGGGGAAGCAGGTTAAGCCCACTATGAGGAGATTGTTCGGGCATCTGGCCCGAGAGGATTATGTGGTGCCAGCTAGGCGTAAATGGTCACGTTGACAGTGACTCAGAGGTAGAGCAGCTACAGCTCCCAGAGGATGACTCCGATGATGATGACAGCGGTGATGCTGGAGATGCAGGGCCCACTCAACCAAGGGCCCCCACTGCTGATATAGCATCTCCGCATCTGCCCCCACTAGAGATGGAGCAGAGACTACTGGATTCCACCAGGATTTCTTACCTGGTGAGGAGGAGGAGTCAGATGAGGAGCCTCAGACTCGGACTGTGGGCAGTAAAGTCGTTACCACAGAACAAGGGCTCCAGGCGATTGGTGGACGCCCTGGCGGGTCGGGAGCGGCTGACACTGATCCGACATATGCTCTCGATCAGCCAAGCCGTGTTCTAGTGGGAGCAACCTCCTCGACAGGATCGAGGAAGAAAAGGATGGCTCAGCCCCGTGACATGAAGAAGAAGAAGAGACGACTCACCTTTATCACTACTACCACCACCACTACACCTACCACCACCACTTCACCTACCACCTCAGCCACCACCACAGCTACCACCACTTCTACCACACCCTCTACCACCATTACCATACCACCCACCATCACTACCACACCTCCACCCTCCACTACTACTGCCATACCTCCACCTGTTATACCAATACCACCCCCAATCTACACCACTGCCACCACCACTAGCCACCATGTTATACCACCATCATACCCTTCTTACATATCAGGATCACCTTTGCCTCCTAGTGGAGTAGAGGAACAGCTCTCGACACTCAACCGTATGGTACTGAGGTTGTTGCCTGCAGACGAAGAGAAGACTGCTCAGTTACGACAGCTAGTAGATCTTACTACTGCCCAAGCTCTGCAGATATCTCAGCAGGCCCAACTTATGGATGCTCAGCGTGCAGAGATGTCCCAACTCCAGGAGCAACATGTCCAATCAACAAAAAAGGATTGAGGATTTGGAGACCACTAACAAGACCATCATGTTGCGTATCAAGGGATCCAAAGAAGAGCCCCTGAAGATCAAGGAAGGGGATGGAGATGACAGTGATGATGACAGTGACGATGAGGATGAGGATGGTGATGATGATACTGATGTTGTTGGTGATGCTGGAGACGATGAGGTTGATGATGATTATGACAACTCACCTGCTGCGGGTGCCACATCTGCCAGTGAAAGTAGGACTAAAAGAGCACAAGATCAAGTTGCCTCCACATCTGCTCCGTGAGCAGAAGAGCAGATGATCCAGGACAAGAGTAATGCTTAGATGTTTTTGTTATTTATATCATATGTATTTGAATCATGTATTAAATTAATGTAATGAATGTTTATATTTAATGCAAATGTTTCTGTCTTGATTACTCACTAATGATTGTTGTGTTAAATGTCTAAATCAAGCAGATCCAAACTTTCAAAGAGATGAATATGATATTGCTCCCCTTCAACAGGTCAAGACTCAACTCACGTTGATTCTTGATTTGTAGGGTATTGTCAGGAGATCGGTAATGGATACTCCTAAAGAAGGAAATCATTCACAATCTCACTGACAAGCAAATAGCCGAAATGTTCAAGCTGAATGCTGATGAGATTGTGAAAGATGCTCCGACAGTGCATGTAGAGAGTGACGATGAGCTTTAGGATGTCGATGAGATCGAGATTGAAGATGTCACTGCATACCACTATCCAGAGTACACTGCCAACGAGGGAAATGTCATTCCTAATCTGGGAGACACTCTTGTCAATGACACTTTTGAGACTGGATAAAATGGAGCAAGAGTCTGAAAAGGATAAGGAGAAGGCCCAAGCCACAGACACCAAAGTTAACATCAAAAAGGCTGAATGGGCAGCATGTTTTGAAGAGATAAGAGCCCAACGCAGCGCTACAAAGTCAACTGTCTACACCAAGCTGTATAAAATCAAGAAACATCAAAAGGTGGCAGGCAGGATCATAGCATGGGCACATTTTAAAACCTCAACATTTACGCTGTTAAACGTGAGAAAGGAATTGAGTACTTCAAATTTCCACATGATCTGAAGACTCTTCCAGGTTTTGAGCTTAACCAGTTAGCAAAGTTAAAATTGCTGTACGCTGATCCTCGTAAGATGTCAGGCTGGTTTGAAGCAGCTCTAAAGAGGGAGTACCATACCAGATGGGTCAACTTCAAACCTCAACAACCAACGAGGTACATCCGACGATCTGAGGTTGACGCCATAACTGGCAAACCAAAAGTAGTGTTGAAGTGGAGTCCACCACGTACAATGTCAAAAATCCCACTACGTGAGATGCCACAGGACTTCACTCCACACTTCAAATGGTGGTACTACGATTTGAGAACGGGAGAGGCCATGATAGTCTTGAACAGAAATGGTACAATTGAAACCATAAGGGTGTTTGACCTAATGTGGCTCACTAACTTGTCAGCAAAGGATGTTTATACTTTATACAAGTGGCCACTGTTCTATGACTCACGAGATATAGTACAAGCTTTACAGTTCCAGAAGGTGATCCGACTCCGTTTTGCTTTCGAGATAAATACAGAAGTCACCAAAGAAGCTAAGTACAAGAAGTTTGAGGAAATTATGAAAGATGTTAGATAATAGATAGATCTAGGTCCAAGAGGGAGTTTGTTGATACATATATGTACCTAGATCCTGATCTTAATGTAATATGTCTTGAATGTCTTACACTGATGTAATATTGGGTACTTAATGAAATAAGAATGTTTGGTTGTGATTTATAAATGTTTAATATTTCATTAATGAGTTGTGTAATGAATATTGACTAGATTATATAGGTTTATGATTGTTTTAATTGATTTACATATGTTATAATAATGAATACATTCAAACTTGGTTAAGTGAAGTTGTCATGCGTCCGACTGGACCATGCGCCCCAATAGTGGTCATGCGTCCGAATGGCCATGCGACTGAGTCTCCATGTGCCTAAATAGTTAATACGCCTGAACAACTTCATGCGACTGACTCAGTCGCATGAGTGAACACTCAGTCGTGCGAATGGATCAACCGCATGGCTCAATCGCACGAATGAACCATGCTAATGGTTCAGTCGCCCGAATGAGCAACCCTAACCTATACATACCACTTAATTCGTGGAAAAATGTAAGCATTGAATACACTTCGACTCCAGACGCACCCTAGCCGTACAAAAGCCTCTAAGTTCATACTCTAAGTTCATAGAACGTTGTAGATCGATTCCTAATCGATTCTTGACGTTAGATTCAATACATTATTGTGTCTACGTGCGTTCTCACTGATTGGATCGCCACTCAAATAGGATTCTACACTATTTGGTTTGGTTTAACACGTTAATCAGTTGGTGTTTCGTTCAAATACCAGATCCTAACAGAGGAGAAGTTGTCAAACTCCTTCTTTAAAGCTTTAACCTTTATGGCCTTTAATGATGCGTTTCCGTCATATCGTCTCTCCAATGCATCCCAGAGCTTCTTTGCTTGTGTATATTCCGAGAATTGATGAAAAATATCCTTCGGAATTGACTGAGTAAACAAAGCATAAACTTTCTTCTCTGCATTGTATTTCACCTTTTGTCCGTCAGGCATGCCACCAAGTGTGAGTTTGACACCATCAGCTCCTACAGGCATGCTGTACCCTGACTCTATAGACTCCCACAGATTGGGATCTACTCCATTTAAGTAGATCTCGAAACGTTGTTTCCATTGTGGATATTCGTCTAACGTGATCAGCTTTGGGGGTTTGTTGTGATTCCCCACCTCATTCTCCAGTAGCAGTAAATTTTGTATACGTGAGTCTCTCCCTGCTGTAAAGGCTGAATATTGGTCTTCCATTGCTCTTAACTTAAACTTTAAACCAACCTTTTGTATTAGTGCGAATAAAGTTATGAGATTGGGCTATTCGGGCGATTGAACTATGCGGATGGTTCAATCGTGCGACTAAACAAATGAGGATGACTCAGTCGGCGAATGAACTAATGCAGATGAGCAATGTTAATAGGCTTCTCAGTCGGACGAATGGAAGTGCGGCTGAGTCCAATCGTGCATATGGGGAATGCGTATGACCTCAGTCGTGCGATTGAGTCAATCGTGCGACTGAACCTGCTGGATTTCAAAAATTCTTGGTTTAAGGTGTTTGACCACAAAAACTCAAACTTTTGCTAACCCGAATTGTCGTATGCCGGAAAAAACTTAAGTTTACAATCAGGAGACGTCTAAAACCCAATTTGACATAAAAGCTTGCGGCTTTTAGCGTAAAAACATAATTTTTATATCAAAACGATTGAATCACACGTAATTCTAGAGCCAAAGCTCTGATACCACTTGTTAGGGATCGTGTACTCGACGAATACTAACAGATTTACGCGTATACCGAATCAAATACTGCGGAATCCTATTTGATTGGCGATCCAATCAGTGAGAACGCAAGTAGAATCAATTAAAGATTGAATCTAAACATTAAGAACGATTAGCAATCGATCTACTACGATCTTAAAGTTGGAACATGTTATTAGAGGTCTCTGGATGGCTAGGGTACGTCTAGGTATCAAGATATTCGAAGTGCCTCGTTTTTCCATGAATTAAGTGGTATTTATAGGTTAATGTTTCTCATTCGGGTGACTGAACCATTTGCATGGTTTAGTCGTGCGATTGAGTCATGCGGTTGATCCATTCGCATGACTGAGTGTTCAGTCGTGCGACTGAGCCAATCTCATGCTTCAATCATGCGACTAATCCAGTCTCCTGGTTCATTCGTATGACTGGTTCATTAGCATGAAGTTGTTCATGCGTATGGTCCATTAGCTTGGGCCAATCGCATGAAAACTTCACATGATTAAGTTTGAATATGCTTCATAGTCATTAATTTATTTATACAGTATTCAAACAACCACAACCTATATAGTCAAGTCAATAAGCGTTATTACATACCAACCAATGAAATATTCACATTAAGAACAACACATATTGTATTTCATTAAGTAACCGTACAATTACAATTACATAAGTATAAGATAATACAAAGATATTACATTAAGAACATAAACTAGGGACACATGTATCTACATCAACTGCGTTTGGCAACTGCAAAACAACTTGCTTTCTGTCTCTGAAATCTTTGATAAGGGATTCAAGGTTGTTTTTGACAACAAGAAGTGCTACATGTTGAAGAAGGAGTATGTTGTCGAGGAGGATAAAATTCTAATGTCAGCTTTAAGATATAACTTTTGTATGTCTTGGATCTATCAAAAGCCTCCACAATTGAGTCTGCTGCTTAGTGCTTCTTGTCAAAGGCAACAAAGAGGGATTCAGTCTCTGAAAGGATCGAGATCTGGTTTGATCAATTAGAGTGCAGCGGAATAGCACATGAATTAGACGAAATTCTAGCAAGAATTATATGAATATTCAATCAAACAGTAACGGTTATAGAGAGAGAGTTTTCTGCAAAAAGAATGTTTTCATTCATGCACAAGCTTCCCGTGCGGGGAATTAGGTCAACATTCCTTTTATAAGGAATGTGATATCAGCTGACGTCACTTGATAGTGACATCTAACTGATTTATACAAACAACTGAAAGTAAACTAAACTACTGAAGATGTCCACAACAACTGAGGACACCTTCACTAAAAGTAACATTACAACTATGAAGTTATAACATCTGAAGTGTAAGAAATTCAGATGTTTTACATAATATAAAACTACTGATTACAAACTACTGAAATGAAAACCATCACACTACTGAAGAGAACTACTTTAGCTGTTATGACAACTTCTGAGAACTTGATCTTCAGACTTTGTCTTCAGCAGTTGTCTTTAGACTTTATCTTTACTTTGTCTTCAGCTGTTGTCTTCAGACTTATCTTTAGACTTTGTCTTCAGCTATTGTCTTCAGACTTTGTCTTAGCTGTTGTCTTCAGACTTTGTCTTCAGTAGTTGTCTTCAGACTTTGTTTTCAGCTGTTGTAGATTACTTCAGTGTTTCTGTCTGTGGGACTTAAAGGTTTTCTGATCTGGCTCATTGGTTCTTTGGTCCAACAAACTCCCCCTGAACCATGCAGCCAAAACCTTTAAAATTATTGAGGTCCCACTTATTGGCAGAAAACAATCTGGATCAGCTCAGAATTCTTCAATATAAGCTCAGGCCAGGAAGAGATTTCAGAAGGTTTGAATGGCAAAGGATGAATGGGAACTCTGTCTTGGGGTATTGGACACAGAGCTGTTACCCCATCCATGAAACCTACTTCCCAATGATAAGTCTGTAAGACTCTCTGACATAGGCCTCAAGGAAAACAACTTGTTCTTCCATTGTGAGTTCTTCAGCTCCACTTTCAAAGAAGAACTCAGGCCCATAGTACTCAGATAAGTACTTAATATGCTTTCCATTTTTCAGCTCCACAGTTGTTATCTCTCTGTATGCAAACTCATCAGGATGAGTGCCTTCAAGCAATAACTGGAGCTCATTTCTTCTTATTTCTTCAAGCTTCTTGTAGATTAACCCTTCTTTACCATTTTGTTTTCTAGTAAAGTTTGTGGAGTCATCTTAGACTTGTAAGCTCTCTTGAAGTCATCAAGGATTTCCCAGGGTGACACTACAATGGCCAGCATTATCACAACATCTACAATCTTCTTTACTTGGCCATTGTATCTGCTTGGAATCTTCTTTTTGTGAATTCTGTCACTTACTCTAGGGTCAGGCCAAATTCTCACTCTCTCTTTTGATATTGGAATGTAAATCTGAGAGCATACAACCTCTGAGCATGTTTCTTCATAGCTTGTATGGATGAAGACTTGGGAAACTCTTTATCAATCATCCTTAACAGTTGCTCATCATGTTGTTTGTGCTGTTCTTCTTCTTCAAGTTTGACTTTTACCATTTGCCTTTGAAAGTCAGGTGTGATGTTATGTTGGTTGACTCCTAGGCTCAGGCATCTTTATTTTGAGAACATCAGAGAGTGGCAGACTATCATCCTCATCATCTCTTCTTCTTCTTCCATCCTCAACACCCTTCTCTTCCTCTTAGGTGCATCATTGGTAATGGTTGAGTAGGTTTATTTTGTAAAGGAGTTGGTTTTGAGGGTTGTGAGGGGGGTTGTTTTGGTTTGGGTGATTGTGCAGGCTGCTCTAGCATCTTGGATGTGAGTGAAGCTTTGGATAATTTTGCCATATCAGTCCTTTTCCCAGCACCAGCTTCATCAAGAGCTTCTATGATCAATCCTTTGTTAAATACTTCAGAAGAACAGATTCTGGTGGTTATCTCCAAAATACTGTCTCTGGACCATGGTTTTACTTCAATGATTGACCTTCCAGATGTTTTGATATAAATCTTGCCATAGTTTCCAGCCTTTCCGTTTCTTTCTCACTCCAACTTGCCCATCTTTGTTCAATCTCTTGAATCTCTAACCTTCTGATTTCAGAGTCAAGTTTGGCAGTGTCAAATCCTTGTTTGAAGAGTTGATCAATAATCTTATCCATAGATCTGCTATGTTGCTCATCAGCTTCTTTGATCAATTCTTCTAACTTTTTCTCACCTTCAGTCTTTTCAGAGCTTTTCTTCCTCTTATAGGTGATCATTTCCTTTTCTTTCCTCTCTTTTCTGCTTCCTCTTAGCTTTTTTCTTTTGTCTACTTTCACTGACTTAGACTCCCCTTTTTGGGTGCATTGGGTTCAGGGGTGTGAATGTCAGAAAGTCTCTTAGAAACAGCAGCATCAACTAAAGATTGAAGATTTGAGGAAAGCCTCTCATCAATGGCTTGATGTACAGTGTTTGTGATTATGGAAGTGATGAGAGGTAAGGATGTTTGAAAGGCAGCAACCATTAGCTTAGAGGGGTTCTGTCCTTGAGAAATGGCACCTGAAGAAGAGGCTGGTGGCAAATTTGTTGAGAGTGGCTAGTGTTTGGGATAGTTTCAGGAGAAACTGCCATCTGTGGGTGAATGTGGGTAGATGGACTTGATTCTTGTGACATTTTGGCAAGCAGTTCTTGTAGTCTGCATACCTCAGTCTCAAGAATAGTATTGTGGGCTAGAACATCAAAGAAAAAGCCCAGGTCATCATCAGTCTGTGCTGAATCAGCTGACCTCCTGATGAAATCAGGATGAACATGTGCTGAGTGTAGATCAGTATTCACATGTGCCCCTATTTCTCGGAACTGGGGACTTCCTGCCTCAGGATGATGTCCTTCATTGGCAGTTGCGTCTGGTGAGGACTTAGAAATGATACCATCTTCATCCTGATCATGTGCTGAACAAGGAGAAGAGGCAGCCTCACCAGATGTTCTAATCTCCTCCTCTACACAGGGAGATTGAACTCTGTAATCCCTATGCTATGGGTTATCAACTACATTATAATCCTCTCCCTCAATTGTTGAGGTTTTCCCAGTGGTAATAGGTTTCTGGGGAGGGGTAGAGGAATGTAGTTGAGTCAGCACTTGTGCAATAACCACATTGGGCTTGTAGGGGTGGCTTCAGTGGGAGATAGGTGTGAAAAGGATTGCACCGGGGGTGAATGGTGCTCTTCAATGGCAATCCTCTCAAGTGAGAGAGATTCCAGTAATGTGGTTTCCCCTTTTTGGTTGCATCAGGATCCTGTTGAGAGGATACCTGAGCGGTTTCAGCTGGTAGAGTCCTGGAAACTACAGGGGGATTACTACCCATAGTTTCAACCTGCCTTTGTGTTGCAGGGGCATCATCAGGGGACTCAACTCCCTGAGTAGCCTTTTTGGTTTGTTTGGAATGAGGTTTGGAGGGGACTTTGGATCTGGAGGATGAGGCTGTGGGTACCTTCTGCTTGGGTTTTAGCAGTTGGCAGCCTCTTTGAGGTGTGGGTCAGTTGTGCCTGGAGTATACCTCTGGCAAAACTACCACAGCAGGGACTCCAAGGCCAACAGGGCCATCAGATTGTAACTGATTCATGATTATGGCCATAAGAAACCTTGGATATAATAGCCATCTATTAGCTACAGGTTTCATTGCCAGATCTTTTAATTCTAAAAATATAATTTTAGAAAAATTTAAGCTTTGGCGTTCAAGAATAGTATACAATACCTGCTTCCACCTAGATGACATTTTATCCCATGAAGAGGTTTTGGGGGCAAGGCAAACATTGATCATGTGGAAGATTAGGCGTTCAGCATCATGGAAGTGCTTCTTCAGAATGGTTGTAGCACTCAGATTGCCCTCATAGCCATGGTTGAAGAATGAGAGATCAATGGTGCCCTTCGGGTATTTGGTGACAAAGGTAGCATCATTCAGATCTAGCGTTTGGCGAATGATAGCAGGAGTGACTACCACCTTCTTCTGGTTTACAAATGACTGAAGAGTGATCGCGACATCATTCTCACCGGTATGGATGGTGACATTTGTCCAGAATTGACGAAGAGAGTCGGGATAGATGGTTGGATTCAGAAGAAAAGCAGTTCGATATGGGGAATCAACCATCAGATCAATAGCATCATCAAACTTAGTCCAAAAGGCCGATTTGTGAAGTAGGCAACACAGTTGTGTCATGGTTTGATTTGCATGGTCGCCATTAATGGAAGATGAACGTTTAGAAATCATTTATGAAAAATTTGAAGTTAGGGTTAGGTATTTATAGGTTATGAAACGGCTGAAAGAAAACAGCTGAAAGTTTTGGTTTTAGTCATCAGTTTTCTAACAACTGAAGACATGGTTTTAACTTTCAGATGTAAACAACTGAAGACTTGGTGTTTGTCATCAGTAGTTGAAAACTACTGAAGACTTGGGTTTGGCTTCAGTTGTTTTGAAATGAAACAGCAGTTGTTTGAAACAATTGAAGAATAAAATTACTCATCAGTTGTTTCGTCAATTCACATATCTCAGTTGTTTCATTTGACCTTAACACTTACTCAGTATTTGTTTTTCAGATGTTTCATTGGTCATCAGTACTTATCTGTTAGAACTAACTTCAGTAGTGTAACCACATTAGTACATTGCAACAAATAAAGTACTTCAGTACTTTTTAAGTAATTTAGTCTCCAGTAGTTATGAAACTGCTGAAGATAAATAACTTTAGTACTTATTTGTGACAGCTGTATACTGAAGCTCATCAGTACTTGTGAGCTGAGATCATCAGTAGTTGTCAAATTATTCAAGCTGCAGCATACCAAGCCTTAGTACTAGATTTTGAAAAGTTGCACTGTCCAAAGGCTTAGTAAATATATCTGCAAGCTCATCAGCACTAGGAACAAACTTTGGATCAATCAGAACTTTTTCATAGCAATCCTTGATAAAATGATGTCTGATCTCAATATGTTTGGTCCTAGAATGCTGGACAGGATTCTTAACAATACAAAGAGCTGAAGCATTGTCCATCAGTAAAGGAGTCTTAGTCTTGTAATGTCATAATCCAGTAATTGATTCTGAAGCCAGAGTACCTGAGATGTACAACTTGCAGCAGCAATGTACTCTGCTTCAGCAGTGGATGTAGCAACAGAGGTTTGTTTCTTACTCTGCCAAGAAACTAAACAGTTGCCTAGAAATTGGCATCCACCAGAGGTTGATTTTCTGGTTAATTTACACCCTGCATAGTCACTATCAGAGAAAGCAACTAATTGCAAGAGTGCCCAGTGGAATACCAAAGTCCTAGAGATTGAGTTCCTTGCAAATATCTAAAGATCCTTTGACTGCAATCATATGGGATACTTTAGGTGCAGCCTGAAATCTAGCACAGACACAAGTTGCAAACATAATGTCTGGTCTAGAAGCTGTAAGGTACATCAAGGAACCAAATACATCTGTAAAGAGTTTCATCAACTCTTTACCTTTCTGATCAGCATCCAGTTGTGTGGTGCTGCACATGGGAGTAGAGAGCAGGCTTACAGTTTTGTAAATCAAACTTTTTCAATAAATCCTTTGTATATTTTGACTGATGAATGAAAGTTCCATCAGCCTTTTGTTTGATTTGCAACCCCAGAAAGAACTGTAATTCTCCCATGGCACTCATTTCAAACTTTTGTTGCATCAACTTAGTAAAGGCATCACACAACTGTGGATCAGAGGATGCAAAAATAATATCATCAACATAAATTTGAACAAGGAGCTTATGCATGCCTACTTTCTTAATGAACAAGGTTTTATCTATGGAGCCTCTAGTGAAATTATTTTGAAGAAGAAAGTTAGACAGTGTTTCATACCAGGCTCTGGGTGCTTGTTTTAGCCCATAAAGAGCCTTATCAAGTTATACACCCAATCTGGATGTTTATGATCTTCAAAACCTGGTGGTTGGCACACATAAACTTCTTCTTTTATTTTACCATATAAGAATGCACTTTTGACATCCATTTGAAAAACTTTGAGATTATGAAAAGCAGCATAAGCTAAAAACAATCTGATTGCTTCCAGTCTGGCTACAGGGGCAAAGGTTTCATCATAATCAATACCTTCTTCTTGTGAAAACCCCTGTACACCAGTCTGGCCTTGTTCTTGACAATTTGGCTTTTTCATCAGTTTTATTCCTAAACACCCATTTAGTGCCTATTGCACACTTACCTTGGGAAGAGGAACCAGTTCCCACACTTGCTGCTTTTGAAACTGAAGAAGCTCAAGTTGCATAGCTTCAACCCATCCATTGTCTCTTAATGCAATATGATAGTTCTTTGGCTCTTGCTGACTGATGAAGAGAGCATAGAAGCAAAATTGGACAATTGACTTCTAGTTGAAACACCAGCATTGATGTCACCAATGATCTGAGACATGGGGTGATTCTTCAGTTCTTGATACTCAATGAGATCTGTGCAAGTGTTTGTAGGTGATTCAGCAGCAACAGATGGTGATCCAGATTCTTGAAACCTAGAATGAGATGACAATTCAAATGAAGTAGAGGATTCAGAGATCTCATCAGCATTTGTTGTGGATGGAACTGCTGAAGCTACAGGAACATCAAGTTTAGTAGACTCAGGCAGTTGATCACTAAAACTTGCATTTATACCAACAATGGATAACAAGTGGCAGGAGATGATGGATTCACAGAATCTGCAACGTTGGAGACTGATAAGGAACATATTGCAGTATGTCCAGATCAAATAACTCCCAGGGTTTTGTGGGATTTTCTCCTTTGGAGATTCATTAAACTTTACATGCAAGGTTTCTTCTACAATCTTTGTTCTGCAATTAAAAACTCTGTATGCCTTGCAAGTAGATGAATACCAACAAAGTACCCTGCATCCACCTTTGATTCAAACTTCTGAAGTGGATCCTTGTGTTGAGAATATACAAAGGACACCCAAATGCTCTAAAGAAGGAAATCAGAGGAGCCAAATGATGTAACACTTCATAAGGAGTCTTTATCAACCTTTGATTTACCAATACTCTATTTTGCACATAAAAGCTGTGTTAACAGCTTCAGCCCAAAAGGTTAGTGGCAAACCAGAATCAGCCAACATTGACCTTGCAGCTTCAATAAGGGTCCTGTTCTTTCTCTCCACCACTCCATTTTGTTCAGGAGTTCTTGGAATGCTAAACTGCCTCTTGATTCCCTTAGAGAAATAGAATTCATCAAGTGTGTGATTTCTAAATTCTGTGCCATTATCACTCCTCACACACTTGACAGAAAGAGAAACTGCTTTTCCACATGCAACCAAAAGTAGATGATAATTTGACCAGCCTCATCTTTTGAATGTAAGAAGAAGGTCCATACAAATCTGGAATAATCATCCACAATTACCAGACAGTATTTTTTCTTTGCCATGCTCATCACTCTTACTGGACCAAAAAGATCCATATGCAGTAATTGCAAGCAGGCAGTGGACTTTGGTTCTTCTATTGGAGGGAATGATACTTTATGTTGCTTTCCTTTTAAACAAGCAGAGCAGTTGTCATCACATTTGAACTCCTTTAATGGCAGACCTCTCACTAAACCATGAAGGATCAGCTGATTCATGTTTCTAAGATTCACATGACCAAGCCTTCTGTGCCAAAGTTCAGATTCCTGAGGAGAGGCCTTGGAGAACAGGCATGGATGGCCTTTTAGATCAATTTTCTTTGATAAGTCTAAGGCATATACTCTACCAATCCTGTTGGCTTTCAGGAGAGTATGTTCATCCAATATCTTGTCAATCATATTCAAAACATTGAAAGACAGAATTCGATAGTTCTGATTGGTGAAAAGTGCAACATGCCCTTTATCACACATTTGACTGACACTCAAAAATTGTACTTGAGATTCTCCACATGGTTAACATCATCAAACCTTATTTCACCATTTGAAACAAAGCCTTTGCCGATGATGTAACCCTTAGCATCATTACCAAAAGAAACAAATCCTTCTTTCCTTGAGAGTAGTCATGAAGAAGAGATCTGCTCCCAGTCATATGCATAGATCCTCCACTGTCCACATACCAGATGCTTCTATGGCATGTTGAAGAACCCTGATATATCACAACAACTAGTTAGCTTTTGAGACCCAAACCATTTTGGTTTGGGTCTATTCTCATCAACAAATTTATACTAACTGATTTGTCATGATTAACAGCCTTTGAAGATGGAGATGGTGCTGAAAAGGATTCCTTGATTTTGGCTTAGTTTTCCTTTTTAGTGGTTTAATCACAGGTACATCTATTTGGTTAACTCTCCCCAACAGATGTTGAACCATCATAAAAAGTTGTGTCTGATTGGTTGTTCAAGCCTTCAGTTCAGCAGACACATCAGTACTTGTTTGTGAATGGTTCCTGTGACACACCATGTCCTCCTTCTTGAAAGACACAGACTTAGTCTGTTGTTTTGATACTCCTTGAGGAATATTTTCAGTTGTTTTATGATAAACCTCTTTCTTCTGTTTAGATTTTTGTGAAGACTTTGGTTTATCAGGTTGAGATGTTTGTGGCACAAACTTGGTTTCAAATTCATCTTTCATTTTATTAATTTTCTTTTTAATGATTTTATCTTTGTTAAATTTGGAACCCTTTCTGTACCAACATTCATCAGTGAGATGATTGAATAGACCACATATTTCACATGGATTTTTCTTCATCTTCTGTTGATCAGCTGTTGAAGAAGATGAAACTACCGAAGGTGTGTTCTTCAGTACTTTCTTCCTCTCAGTACTTATGTGAAGTACTGAAGGATTTGTAACAACTGAAGACTTGTTCTTCAGAAGTTTTCTATCATTATTTTGGATTTCCTGATAGATTCTTCAGCAGTTGTCAAACCATGTTTGGTTCCATTTTGTTTGAAATGTTCTTCAGGTGTTGTTACTTGCTCTTCAGTTCTTTGAATACCTTTTGAGACAACACCTGAAGTGCTCAGCTTTTCTTGATCATGTGTTCATCAGCAGTAAGACCATCAGCAGATTGATTAGCTAAGGTACTATTACTGACTTCATCCTCTGATTGTACATTATCACTTGAGGATGACACACATGATGATGTGGTTTGGGAATTGATTTCACCTTCAGATTTTACTTCTGCCTTGGAAGTAAAATCTGTAGGAGGTTCAGTGTGATTATATCCAATCCCAAACTTCACATTTGAAGCAGTTTGCTTACTGAGAAGCATTTCAAACCCCTTGCAAGATGTTACCCAGTTTCACACTCAACTTGAGTAGCTGCAAGTGTTTCTTTGAGACTCTTATGATTTTCTGAAATGACCTCTACCTTAGCCTTTTCATTAGTGATTTGGCATTTTAATTTGTACATCTCATCATCTTTTTCTTTTAAAACAGACTCAAACTCAGCTTTTCTTTTGGAAATCACTTTCTCTAGGTCAAGATTTCGATTAATTAAAGCTACATTTGCTTCTCTAATTGAGGCAAAAGCAACTATGCATGACTCAGAACACAACTTGGCCCTAACCTCAGAAGATACTTGTGGTACCTGTGATGATGAAGCATTTGAGCATGAACCATCAGTAGACTCCAGGGACATAAGAGCAAGATTTCCAAAAGGATTTTCACCACCATGTTGACCAGCACCAGAAAACATTTGTTCAGAATAACCAGAAAGATCATCTGGTAAACTACTCCAGTCAACAACTCCAGGAGTGAAAAAGCTTTGATGTGATTGAGATTGAGATTGAGATTGTTGACTTGATTGAGATGGTTGAGGCTCAGGTAGGGCATGTGATTGTTGAGCTATGGGTACTGGAACCTGATTGGACTGAGGCATGTAAAAATAGGGATAAGGATATGGCATTTGACCTTGAGGAACAAAATATGCAGGAGATGATTGAATTTGTGAATGATGACCAGAACTAGTAGAATGTTGCCCTTTGTTTTGTGAATTATTGCCTGGAAAGGTCACAAAGGGTGCAGAAGAGTTAGATCCAGATGATCTACACTCTCTTGCAAAATGTCCAAGTCTACGGCACTTGTGACACCTCAACTTGCTCTTGTCAAAACCAACTTTGGTTTTTCCAGATGAATTCAGTTTCCTTTTCTGTTCTATCTCTCTTTCAAATGTTAATAGTTTCCCATGAAGTTGGGTGAGAGATAGATTGTCTAGATTTGCACTGGAGCGTAGGACAATAGTATATGTGTCCCATCTCTCAGGAAGGGATCTGAGAAATCTGTTGTTCATCTGACTGTTTGTATATTCATGTTTAACCATTTTCAATTCAGATATCAAACAGGAGAATCGCTCTGTTGAGTCAGTGAATCACCCTTTCTATGAGAGAATGTCTCATATTGCCGGGCAAGGAATTCTCTATTGTTTGCTAAGACCTCATCAGTTCCTCCAAATTGTTCTTTTAGAGCAACCCAGAGGTCATGAGCAGATTCATGATACATAAGTCCAGAATAGATTTCATTAGGCAGTGCCATGGCCAGAATTCCATGGGCTTTAGCAGCAATTTCAAACAGTTTCAGATCTTCATCTGAATATTGCTCTTCGGAACCGTTTCATTGGTTTCCGGATTACTCACCATAGGCTTATATGGTTCATGAACCACAGATTTCCAACAACCTGAACTGTTGACAGACAGGTGATGGAGCATTCATCGTTGCCATATGTTGTACTCACTCCTAACAAGCATCAGAGGCTTTGTTGAGGAGCCAGTATTGTGAGGATCATTCATTGATGTAGCCATTTTCACCAATTCAAACAGTTTCAATGAGATTTTAACAGATGTAACTCAAAAACTTAACAACACAGTTTAAAACAAGAAGAATCTCAAATTAATTCACAGGAAGCAACAGAAAAACAAACTCTATAACCAATTCTTGCAAATTTGCTAATTCGATCAAACTTAGATATCAAAAGAACAGTTTCAATGATCAATTGTTAAATCGATCAATGATTAACTGGCTCTGATACCATTTGAAAGGATCGAGATCTAGTTTGATCAATTAGATTAGGATTTGCAGCGGAATAGCACACGAATTAGATGAAATTCTAGCAAGAATAATATGAATATTCAATCAAACAGTAACGGTTATAGAGAGAGAGTTTTCTGCAAAAAGAATGTTTTCATTCATGCACAAGCTTCCCGTGCGGGGAAATTAGGTCAACATTCCTTTTATAAGGAATGTGACATTAGCTGACGTCCTTGATAGTGACATCTAACTGATTTATACAAACAACTGAAAGTAAACTAAACTACTGAAGATGTCCACAACAACTGAGGACACCTTCACTAAAAGTAACATTACAATTACTGAAGTTATAATGTCTGAAGTGTAAGAACTTCAGATGTTTTACATAATATAAAACTACTGATTACAAACTATTGAAATGAAAACCATCACAACTACTAAAGAGAACTACTTCAGTTGTTATGACAACTTCTGAGAACATGATCTTCAGACTTTGTCTTTAGCAGTTGTCTTCAGACTTTGTCTTCAGCTGTTGTCTTCAGACTTTGTCTTCAGACTTTGTCTTCAGCTGTTGTCTTCAGACTTTGTCTTCAACAGTTGTCTTCAGACTTTGTCTTCAGCTGTTGTAGATTACTTCAGTTGTTTTGATGTCTGTGGGACTTAAAGGTTTTTTCGATCTGGCTCATTGGTTCTTTTGGTCCAACAGTCTCTTGGCATAGGAGAATGGGACACATTAATCCCAGGAAGATGAATCATCTAGTTCAGAATGATTGGTGAAAGGAGTTACAGTCAAGAATTCTAGCTCCCAGATTTCTACGTAGCATGTAAGAAAGGGAAACAGACAAGAAGTCTCACAAAGCAAAGAAAGTCAATTCTATCAACATTCCTCTCGAGATTCTACACATGGATCTGTTTGGCCTAGTCAACACAAAGAGCATTACTGGAGATTTGTACTGCTCTGTAGTAACTGAGATTACTCAAAATTCTCTTGGGTGATGTTTCTGAAAGCCAAGTCAGAGACATTTGAAGCATTCAAGCATCTAGTCACTACATTGGAATCACTCTACAAGCTGAAAGTAAGAAAGATTCGATAAGTCAACGGAACAGAGTTCAAAATTCAGTGCATGGAGGCATTCTTTAGAGAGAAATGAATTGTTCATCAATTTACTTCTGCCTACACTCCACAGATGAATGGAGTTGCTGAAAGAAAGAATCAGAGCTTGATAGAGACAACAAGGACAATGTTAGCCGACTCTAAACTGCCTATCTAATTTTGGAACAAGGTAGTGGCTAATACATGCTACTTCTCAATCGAGTCTTAGTGGTCAAAAGTCATGGAAAAACTTGTTATGAATGCTCCAGCGACGTAAACCCAACTTGGAGTATCTAGAACCATTTGGAGCACCATGTATGCTGTTGAAGAAAACTCAGACTGGGAAGTTTTGTGAGAAGGCAGAAGAAGGTATCTTTCTCGGATATAGTATACCAGACAAGAGAGTTTATAACAACTCAACAAGTCAGGTAGAAGTGTGGTGCAATGTTGATGTCCAAAGATACACTACCCCCTGCAGGCAAAGGACCTTCCTTCTTCTTTGACTATGTTGGATTTTTCAAATCCTTCAATCTACCTCCTTCTTATCCTAATGATGAGTTATCTGCTCGAATGATATACGATATGCTGAATACTCCTCCACTAGACCCGACATCATCGGTTCCATTAGACGATACTTCTAGCTCTTCAGGGGGAGAGCTTGAAGTAAGTGAGTCTTCCTCTGATGATGAAGCAGTTAAGACTACAAATGTGGACCAGGAGGAAGAGGTTCCTACTACTGAAAGTACACAAGCATCTGGAAGTTCTGAAGCCCATACTCCAACAGCAACATAAACTAAACCTGGGATTCAAAATCTGGATAATGAAGTAGTTGTTCCCACCATTCCCGGAACTCGAGTTAATGTGCATCATCCAGTGGACAACATCATCGGGGATATTTTATCAGGAGTTCAGACACGAAAGCAGCTATACTTAGCTGATTATGCCACAATCATGGAAAAAGGATATCTACACGATGGTGCTTATTGATGTTTTGTGTCCCAATTTAAGCCAAAATATGTAAGTGAAGCTTTAAATGATGAGGCATGGGTTAGTGCTATGCAAGAAGTACCCTTTCAGTTCAAGAAGTTAGGAGTATGGAATCTTGTCGACAGACCAAAAGGTGCAAAGATGATTGGCACTAAATGGGTTCGTAAGTGTAAGAAAGATGACCAAGGGGTTATAGACAGAAACAAGGCTCAGCTTGTCGTTCAAGGGTCAAGTCGAAGGCATTGATTACAATGAAGTGTTTGCCCCAATGGCAAGGATGGAAGCAATTCGTATCTTCTTAGCCTATGCATCCTACATGAAGATCAAAGTTTATCAATTGGATGTAAAAAGTGCATTCCTTCATGGTGAAATCCATGAAATGATGTACGTAAGTCAACCCGAAGGATTTGAGGATCCTTATCATCGGGATAGAGTTTATAAAATGGACAAGGCTCTTTACGGGCTTCATCAAGCCCCTCAGGCCTGGTATGAGAAACTCTCTACTCATCTGCTGAAACATGATTTTCGCAGAGGAGTTATTAACTGCACGTTGTTCATCAAAGAGAAAGATGGTGATTTACTACTGGTAGAGATATATGTGGATGAAATAATCTTCGGCTCCAAAAATGAAGCCTTGTGTAAAGAATTCGAATTAGTGATGAAAGCTAAGTTTGAGATGAGTGCAATAGGAGAGATGAAGTTCTTTCTTGGGTTACAGGTGGATCAAACACCAAATGGAATCTTCCTGCATCAGTCTAAATATGTAGGAGATATCCTTAGTCGGTTCGACATGGAGAATGCAATGGTTGCTGGGACTCCACTTGCCACGAACCACGATATGGCACCCGACGAAAATGGTGATCTGTGAGATGCCACTATGTATTGAGGTATGATCGGATCTCTAATGTACATCACAGCCTCTCATCCTGATATTATGTATGCCATGTGTCTTTGTTCCAGATATCAGGCTAAACCAAAAGTGAATCATCTAGTTAGGCTAAAAAGGGTCTTTTGTTATCTGAAGGGTACTCCAACACTCTGGTTGTTGTATCCTCATGCTGATGATTTTGAGCCAGTGTATAGTGACTCGGAATATGGTGGTTGCAAGATGAATTACAAGTCAACATCAGCAGGATGTCAGTTCTTTGGAAGATGTTTAGTCACTTGTCAGTGTAAGAAGCAGACATCTGTTGCTCTATCAACATGTGAAACTGAATATGTTGCTGCTACAAGTTGCTGTTCACAAATCATTTGCATTCAACAGCAAATACGAGAGTACAGTTTGCAATTTTCTAGCACCCCAATCTTTGTTGATAATTCTGTTGCAATAGCTGTCACTAAAAATCCGGTCCAACACCCAAAAACTAAACACATCGGTATTATATATCACTTTATACGTGACTGTTTTGAAAAGTAATTAATCGATGTTGTTAAAATAATAAGGATTTTCAACGCGCCGACCTCTACACAAAAGCTTTTGACAAACCTTGGTTTTTATATCTTTTGGAGGTCAATGGTGTGAAAAAGAAAAGTGTTGTGATTCTAGAAGAGTCGAGTTCTTAGTCCGCCAAAATTTTTCTATGTTTTTAATTTTAATTTTATTTTTACCTTCTTGTCTTTAAAAATCCAAAAACACAAAAATATTTTTGGTTTTAGAATTTTAGGAGGAGAATAGTTTAGTTTCAGTATGTAATTACTTAAAAAAAATGAGGGCGGGCAGATAGCTGAAAGCAAAGAAAATCAAATATCAAATTTGCGATATTAATTCAAAAGTAATGGAAAATGATAGTACACAGGGAACAAATTATTTGGGACATCAAAAGGATTTATATGAACAAAATGCTATATTCTTATTACAAGTCGAAGAAGTCTAAGCAAAATAAAGGAAGAATGATAGTAAACTAGTCTGCTACTGAGGTAACATAGAGAAAGTAGGTCTAGAGATTGCTAGTTCATTATATGATGTGTCGGTTCTCCATCGGCAACTTCAATAGTGAGAGGTCTTTCTAGTTTCGTATATGGCTTAGCAAGTATGGGTTCAAACTCTAATGAAACAAAACTTTTATCGGCTCTAGAGTCAAATAGGACTTATGCATAAGTTTTATTAATAAGAACATACCTGTTCAATTTTAAAGGTATTTAACGATACAGGTAAAGAATGAAAAGAATTAGGTCACAAAAGTTAAAGGTAAGTTAACATACCATTCACCACATCGTTGTTTGCTTGTGCTTGATTTGCATTAATGTTGAAAGCACGTCCTCGGGCTTGTGGAACATTACCCACGAGACGAGGGCATTGTGGGCGGAAATGACCAGGTTCCCCATAGTTGTAGCAAACACGGTTTGTGACCATTGCGGAGTTGTTAGGTGCACGATGACAAGCTGCCACCAAGTGACCATATTTACCGCATAAGGTAAAGATACGACATGGTTGATTCCCCAGATGATGATACCTACAAGTGTTGCACATAGGTTGAGGACTAGCATAGGCCTTAGCCCCAGGAACTTATGCCACAGGTGCAGCCGCAGGTACCAGTTGCCTTTGAGATTGTTTGGGTGCAGCCACAACATAGTTACGCGCCGATTTGAACTTGTGCTTCTTGTTGTTGTTGTGAGATGGCTCAGCTTTAGTCTCCTTAACAGCCTTGGTAGCCGTCTTTTCCACCTTCTTTGAACCCTTCACAGACATGGTGCCCACTCGTATATGATTCTCGGTGAGTTAAGCGGTGATAGTAATGGCTTCTTCCAAGGTTGTGGGTCGGCTACCCACCACAACATCTTGTATTTGGGGTGTGAACTTTTCGATGTTGCGGGGGACAGTGTCAACCATGTGAGGCAGTAGTATACTCAACTCATGATGCCTAGTTGAGTAAGCCAAATGGTCACCACCATCTTGCTTCAAGTTCCACAATTCTTCTTCTAACTTTTGCAATTCACTTCTCGGGCAGAACTTCGCGATGGAGATGTTCTTGAATTCATCCCAAGAGAGTGCCAAAATAGCATCAGCTCCTCGATTTCTCTTCTCGCTATTCCACCAGGTAAGTGCCATTTGTTGGAGCATACTAATGGCATAACGAACTTTGAGTGCCTCGGGACACTCACAATTGACAAAAGTGTTCTCCATGCTCTCAAACTGCTCAAGAAGACCAGTGGCTCCTTCCTTGCCACTAAAACTAATGGGTTTGCAAGAGCTAAAATGCTTGAAGGTACAATTTTGGTTGTTGCGCCCTTGGTTAGCACTATTCTCCCCTTGACCATTTCCATTGTTGCTAGAGTTGGTCATTAAGGTGCTATTGAGTTCAGCAACCATGGTCGGGATGACAGTAGCCATTTTCCAGGCAATCATGGCGGCTAGCTTACGGTTGGAACTTCCACGCTTTCCATGATGACGAGACATGCTGGAATATCCAAAATGAGTTAGACACGAGAAAGAGAATAACAAGGGGTATATTTCAAACAAGGATAAGTCAAGAGTTGTAAGGCACATGGAATGGTTCCATTTGGTAACGCATTACCATTTGGAAACGTTGACACGTCAAGGTAAATCGACCCATTTTCCTTAGAAACTTGTGTATGTTGACCATAGTTTATCACTCATCCCAGAAATCCCCAGGTAAGCATAACTAGTCCCGTAGGATTTATGCGATATGCTTGCCTTAGACTGAGGGCCTTTTTCCAAGAAAACCAGGATACATGTGTCTATGAGTCACACAAATTTCTTAGGTTCATGAAATCAAAACCTTGATGAGATTTACATAGATTAGACATAAGTCTAAAGATCCAAGTCATAACCATAAGTATACGATTCCATGTGTCGTCAAGAATAAGATTAAGAAGTTTCATTTGTCGGGGAAATTCAAAGAGTCAAGGATAAATTTAGGGAGACAAGTAATAAAGTTTTAACAATTACAAGGCAATCCTATGCTAAGGCATCAAGTTCACATAAGTATGGCATAGCATTATGTAGCATGCAAAACAATATATATTTACAAAAATATAAATATTATTCTATGTGGTTCATGCATAAACTATAGTCTAGGTCACCATTTCTAATAACCTAAATCCCTATAGTTATGGGCTCTGATACCAATCTGTCACACCCCAACCTTGACGGCGGGAACGTCGAGGTGTAAGGGTTAAGATTTTTCACAGCCACATAACGCTATATTTAAATGTAAATATTAAAATTATGAGTTTCAGAAGAAAGTACAAAATAATGTCACACCCTCAAAATCGACGTGCGGAGTTTTACCACGAGGCGTTTGAACAAACAAGGATCACAGTCAATAGTTACTCAGAACGACTCTATATGCGACTATTAAAAATAAAATCAACCAAATTATAAACTTGAAACAGTGCGGAAGCGTTTTGTAAAACAACCCAAAGAAATAAAAGTGTATACTATGGAAAAACATGCGCCAACCCAAAAAGAGTAAACATTAACCATTAAATGATAAAAATGTCTTGAAGACCGAGTCTTAGAATGCAAGTGACACCATGTAGTGCTCCTAATGGCAAGCAAGCTAATGACCTGATAATAACATACTAAAATGTCAACACAATGGTTGGTGAGTTCAAGAGTGATAATCAAACATAAACAGTTTAATAACATAGATATAAAAGTAGTACATTGTAACAGATAGCTAGTCCATTAACAATAAATATTAATTCATAGTGATTTCGCAATTAAAGCTGACTGTGTTACGTTGTTGCCTCCTGTCACGACTTAACAGGTCGTGACAATGTTCAATAGGACAAATTGCACCCAGTTGACCTCGAGTCACACAGGTGGGGCTCGTCAGACCCAGTAGTACTACCCAAATTTTCCTGCTATTCAATATTAACAATTCAAAAGTGTGAGGACTTTTCCATGATAACAACACTATATTATATTATACACAACTTGAATATATAAAGCGTTTGTGATTTACCAGTATGCTATCTCCCCCAAAAGAGATTAAATAAGGAGTGGGGCATGAACTCACCTGATACGCATGATAGACACTTAGAGTTTTACTGACAGACAGAATGGACAGACAACCTTCAGAAGTTACCTAGATCATATAAGTACGTGAGTACGTGTAAATAGAGAACATGTGAAACCCTAAGTACACTACAACCAAGGACTCAAGATTTAAAAAAAACAGACATATTTGGCCCAGTTGACCCGTTTGATCCGTTGGTGACTTTATGTGTTGTAAACCATTCAAGCAATCATACACATATATCATACATGGTTAACATTCAAATAGATCGTATGTATGCTATATTATCCAGGTGTATCACTTAGATCATCATACAACCAAGTATCATACAAGTCATGTGAATCTAGAACATTAACATGTCCACTAGTTATAACACAACTAACATGCCACACAAAGATCATATCACGCACCACATGCCATGTGAAGCCACTCACGACTTCACATCCTAAACCCTGCCAATCCTACTAAGTAGGGGCCTCAGATTCACACGCGTGTATGATGATCATAATCATATTCATTAACCATGTTCATTGCATTCAACAAACATCACAACAATCAATTTCTAGTCCTAAACATAATGTCCTAACTACTAATCAACATCAATATCATACATGATCATCAAAGTCCAATCATCACCCATGATTATCCAAGCATCCCATACAACTAATTAACATGTTCTATCACATTAGGATTCATCCATGAACTTACTAACATGCTCCTAACATCCCAAACATGTTCAAACTATTATCCTTCAAACTTTGTGCAAATAAAGTTTCCCTTTTGGGAAAGTACATTCCAACATCTATCAAACACTCAATGTATTCATGAATTCATCACAATTATACCATTCAAGCTCATAACAACATCTAGACATGATCAACAATGCCTAACCATCATAATCTAACAATCATCATGAGAAAAAGTTTCAACTTTTGGCAAGATATGAACAACAACATTCATTCTAAGGTTTCTAGCATTCAAATCAACAATCTAGCATCTAATTAACATCATGAACCCATCAACAACATCAACCTATCATTAGATCATCATGTCATGACATTAAAGTTAGTATTATTAGTAACCTATGAACACCAACTTCAATTCATTAATTTCTTGCAAGATTAATGTATCCTAACATTCATACAACCTACTAATCATCATACATTCATCAAACAATCATCAACTTCACATAATCATGCTAATTTCGAATTAGGGTTTGCATAAAATCAAAGTTCATAATCAATCCATTAAAAACATACAATTCATGCACAATCAACGTTAAACAACATGTATTCCATCCAACCAACATATTAACATCATCAAACAACATCAATTCGACCCCATGAAGATCCATAAACAATTTTAGGTTCGGCCATCTTAAACAACTCACAAAAACTTGAAAAATCTAACCTTTAAACGTGTAGTTGCTTGCAATTGATGATTCCAACGTGTTCTATTGCTTGAAATCGAACAAAACCGAGGCTTAGAGGCTTGTTCTTGGTCGAATTCGAAGTGGGGAGGGGTTGAGAGTGGGAGTCGAGGCCGAATAGGGGTGGGGATTAGGGTTTGGGGTGTTTTGTTTAATTTTAATTTCCATATTACCCTTTAAGCCCTTGTAATTTGTATTTTATAAAAACTAGACTTTAAACTCTTTGTAAAGTGTTTTTAACTTATTAATATAAGGATATAAACTAATAAAAATCATTATATATTTTATCTTTATAAAAACACAAGACATACGAATAAATAGGCACGTTTCCACGTTACGCGATAAAATTCACCGTTAACATTTAAATTGTGTAAACACATAAGCATAACACAATAATCACATAATCAATTAGATTAACAATAATGTAACATTATTAATTATATTAGGTCACCAACGTTAAATGACAACTAGTGTGTGTTTACGACATGTGTATGCAAGACTTAACGGAACTAACGGAGTTTGATAACGGAAATTTACCAGATGTCACATTATCCCCATGTTGAAAGAATTTTCGTCCTGAAAATTACGTTACATGGTGAGAGTGTTCCATCACTGGTCTACTGCATTGGCACATAGAAATCGAAATCGAGTGAGTTTTGGATGAGTTGTCACATCATCCCCATGTTGAAAGAAATTTCGTCCTGAAATTTAAGTCAATACCTTCGTCTGCTGGCATCACCTTTTTATAGTGAGGGTACTTAAACTTCATTTGATCTTCTTGTTCCCATGTGAATTCCGGTCCACGTCGCGAATTCCAACGGATTTTAACAATAGGTATCTTTCTTTGCTTAAGTGTTTTCACCTCACGGTCCATCACCTCGACTGGTTCTTCGATAAAACGCAATTGTTCATCCACTTGAACTTCTTCTAGTGGTACGACCATTGTTTCATCAGTTATGCACTTCTTCAGGTTTGACATGTGAAATACATCATGGATTCCACTTAGCGAATCAGGTAGGGCTAGTTGATAGGCCACTGGACCTATTCTTTCCACTATTTCAAATGGTCCAACGTACCTCGGATTTAGTTTCCCTCGCTTACCAAACCGAACTACGCCTTTCCATGGTGAGACTTTCAACAAAACCTTATCACCAACCTGAAACTCTAAGGGTTTCCGTCTCTTGTCAGCATAACTCTTTTGTCTGTCTCACGCTGCAGCTATACGGTTCTGTATCTGTACAATCTTTTCGGTTGTCTCATGAATTAACTCGGGACCTATTAGATGACTATCACCAATTTCTGCCTAGCAAACTGGTGATCGACATTTTCTCCCATACAGCGCCTCGAAAGGTGCTACCTGTATGCTAGTATGATAACTGTTGTTATAAGAAAACTCCACCAATGGCAGGTGAATTTCCCAGTTATTCCCGAAGTCAATCACACAAGCACGTAGCATATCCTCCAATGTCTGTATGGTACGCTCACTCTGGCCATCTGTCTGTGGGTGATATGAAGTACTTATATCCAATCGTGTACCCAAGATTTCTGCAATGATTGCCAGAAATATGACGTGAAACGAGCATCGCGGTCGAAATAATTGAGATCGGTAGACCGTGTCTCGAAACGATCTCTTTAAGGTACAGTCGGGTTAATTTCTCCATCTTGTCAGTTTCCTTAATTGCAAGGAAGTGAGCAGACTTTATCAATCGATCCACAATAACCCATATCGTGTCACAACCAGTATTAGTCCGGGGTAACCTAGTAATAAAATCCATGGAGATCTGTTCCCATTTCCACATTGGTATCACAAGTTGTTGTAACAGTCTGGATGGTTTTTGATATTCCACTTTTACTTTCGAGCAGGTCAAACACTTGCTCACATACGTAGCTACATCCACTTTCATGTTAGGCCACCAGTAGTGCGCCTTTAGGTCATGATACATCTTGTCAGATCCAGGATGTATAGAATACTTAGATTTGTGCGCCTCGCTCATAGCTAAATCTCTCAGATATCCATAAACAGGCACCCAAAGTCTATCCATGAAATACCGAATTCCATCCTCTTTCACCACCAGTTGTTTATCCATTCCCCTTAACGACTCAGAACCAACATTTTTTTGCTTTTAAAGCTTCTATCTGCGCCTCCTTAACTTGTTCATGCAGTTGGGTACTGATAGTAAGCTGTAAAGCTCGCATCCGTCGAGGTTTAGCTATTTCCTTCCTGCTTAGGGCATCGGCAACTACGTTCGCCTTTCCCGGATGATACTTAATAGCGCAATCATAGTCATTTAGTAGTCCACCCAACGTCGTTGCCTCATATTCAACTCTTTTGCTTGAAGATATGTTGAAGACTCTTGTGATCGGTGTAGATAGTGCACTTGGTACCGTACAAGTAATGTCTCCAGATCTTTAAGGCAAAAACCACTGCACCTAATTCCAAGTCTGGGTGGTATAGTTCATCTCAAGAACCTTTAGCTGTCTCGAGGCGTAGGCTATCACCTTATCTCGTTGCATCAAAACACAACACAACAATCCTTGAATGGATGCATCGCAATACACCACAAAGTCATCTGTTCCCTCTGGTAATGCTAATATCGGGGCAGTACAGAGTTTTTGTTTTAACAATTGGAAAGCTGATTCTTGGCTCTCACTCCATTTGTATGTCGTTCCTTTGTGGGTCAAGGCAGTGAGAGGTTGTGCGATCTTATAGAATCCTTCTATGAATCGTCGGTAATATCCTGCTAATCCTAGAACTTGTCTTATCTCACTCGGCGTTTTGGGTGTAGTCCAATTCTTTATCGCCTCAATTTTGGCAGGATCAACATGTATCCCTTTCTCATTAACAATATGACCTAGGAATTGCACTTCTCTTATCCAAAAGTCACACTTTGAGAATTTGGCATACAGCTGCTTATTTTTCAACAGTTCCAAGATCATTCGTAAGTGCTCTTCATGCTCCTCCTTGGTCCTAGAATATATTAGTATATCATCGATGAACACAATGACAAAATGATCAAGATAGGGTTTGCACACGCGGTTCATGAGGTCCATGAACACAGCAGGTGCATTAGTCAACCCAAAAGGCATGACCAAGAACTCGTAATGACCATAACGAGTACGAAACGCAGTCTTGGGAATGTCTTCTTCTCGAACTCTAAGTTGATGATAACCAGATCTCAAGTCAATTTTTGAATAATAGCTCGATCCTTGAAGATGATCGAACAAGTAGTTGATACGAGGTAAAGGATATCGGTTCTTGACTGTTACTTTGTTTAACTCTCTATAATCGATGCACATCCGGAATGTGCCATCCTTCTTTTTAACAAAAAGAATAGGAGCTCCCCAAGGTGATGTGCTAGGTCAAATAAAGCCCTTATCTAAAAGCTCCTGAAGTTGTGATAACAACTCTTGTAGCTCATTTGGTGCTAATCGATAAGGTGCCCTAGCAATCGGAGCTGCGCCGGGAGTCAACTCAATCTGGAATTCCACTTCGCGGTGAGGTGGTAATCCAGGAAGATCCTCTGGAAAATCGTGCACTATGGGAATATCCTCCATTCTCCTTTCTTTTGCCTGCTTATCGGTTACAAGCGCTAGAATAGTCACACGACCCTTTCGTAATAGCTTTTGAGCTTTCATGTATGAGATGATGCCTATCACAGCACCACTCCTATCACCTCTGACTGTAAGGATTTTGTCACCAACAGGGATTCGTATGATCTTCTCATGACATATGACTTCCGCTTGCTTGTTAGAGAGCCAATCCATGCCTATCACAACATCAGAACTCCCCAGCGTAACAGGCATAAGATCTATAACGAAAGTATGACCAGCAAGTTCTATCTTACAGTCTTTAAGGATATGCGTTACATGGATCTGTTTACCGTCGGATAATTCCACAGTGTATTTTAGATTCCAAAGCAGAGGGTATATCACTTAAAAGACTATAGAACTTTAAGGACACGAAACTCCTACCGCTCCAGTATCAAATAGTACGGTAGCAAAACAACCATTAACAGAGAACCTACCAGTAATAGTTGTGGGATCATTTAGAGCCTCACCTGAGCCAATGACGAAGGCTCTCCCCTTGGCTCCATCTTTATTGCCGCCATTACCAGTACCATTACCTCCACTGTTGTTATTACCGTTGTTGTTGTTGTTGTTGTTGTTGATATTGTTGTTGTTGTTATTGCCATTACCGTTTCTCCTTAGTTGTGGGAAGTTTCGCCTGTAATGCCCTTCTTTCCCACATTCAAAAAAACCTTTGGGAGTTTCTTGAGGTTGTTGTGGCCTCCTTACCAGCTCACCACGACAATCCTTAGCAGCGTGTCCAATTTTTCCACAACGTTGACACTTGAAGTTATCACACCTTCCCACATGATGATAATTACACCGAGTGCACTTCGGATGTCTACCACCATAACCACTGGGTCCTTGATTATTTGCAGGCGTTTGGTTGAAGTTACGGTTATTGTCGAACCTCCGTTGCTGCTGAACTGGCTGTTGTTGCTGTTGAGGTTGAGGTTGACCGCTAGAAGATGATGATGCTTTGGAGTTGTTGGCATTATCCCACTTTCTTTTGTTGTCGGGCACGCTCGCCACAACGCCCCGTTTGGGTAGACTTCCTTGCTCCATGGCTTGGTCAGTTAGCTTATGAGCTAGCTGGATGGCTTGCTGAATGGTGGTTGGATTGGAAGCAGTTACCATACTTTGGATTTCGGGTACCAATCCCCGTATGTAATGCTCTACCCTTTTATGCACCTCATTCACCATTCCCGGGCACAAAGTTGCTAGTTCATGGGTTCCAGTGGTGTAGGCCTCGATTTTGGAGCCCTGCATCTTCAATTGCCAGAACTCCATCTCTAACTTCTGCACTTCATTGCGTGGACAGTACTCCTCAGTCATCATTGTTTTAAACTCATCCCATGGAAGTCCATTCTCCATCGCTTGTCCTAGCATCTGGACTTGCGCATTCCACCAAGATAGAGCAGCACCCTCCAAAGTCCCGGTGGCATACTTCACTTGATCCGCAGGTGGACAGTTACATTTGGAGAAGACAGACTCAGTCTTCTCGAACCATCGTACAAGCCCTACAGCACCCTCTGTATCGCTGTAGGTGTGTGGTTTACAATCCATAAAGGACTTGTAGGTACACACTGGTGGTCCTGTTTTAACACAACACATATTAATCAGACATCCCATACAGTTATGAGGATATCAGATTTGTCTTTCTATCATTGTTTACCTGCTGGCTGACCCGCGTGGGTAGCAACCACTACCGCTTGAACATGCTCATTAATTAGAGCAGCTAATTCTGCGGGGGTCATGTTAATAGCACCACCGCCCTGTTCTCCAGTGCCACGTCCACGTCCACGTCCATGACCACGTCCACGTCCACGGGTGTCCATTCTTTTCAATTTACATTCACAAATACAATAATGAGTAACATCAAACACATTTATCTCATTAAAGCACAGGAAACAGTAAATAAAAGAAATAATGAATCATCACAACCACAACATTCATAAAAAAATAATAACCAAAGTAAATAAATTATAAATGAGTCACAATGTATTTATCAATGTCAAAATTTAAGTTTATCGTTCATGTGGGGAAACAAACCTTCCCACATAGGTTTCAAAAAGAAAAACACTACGTAGTCTAAGTCATATAAAGAAAGTCAATCGACAACATCTGAACCATCACTGTCATCCTCCATCTCCATCGGTTCCTCCTCCTCGGGTCCCTCCTCGGATCCTCATCCTCAGGGTCTGCTATAGGAGCAGGAGCTATAGCAATCTGAAGTGCTGCTAGTTGAGCTTCTAAAATAGCAATCTTATTATCGGCTACGGCATCCTGCTGTTCACGAGCAGTCACACGCCCTCGGAGTGCCATGAGACCATCTTGCATATCGTGACACCCATTTAGGGTCTTCCCGTGTTGTTCCTCGAGTTCATCCAGTTGATGTCTCAGTTTGTACACCTCTTGCTGTAGTGTATAGACATCACCCGTGAGCCGCCTGACTCGATGCTGCTCAGTGTCCAGTGTAGCCACCAGTGTAGCAATCAGTTGCTCGTTGGACTGCACCGTCCGTGGGAGTGAAGGCATTGGTTGGTCGGCATTGTTCCTAGTCCTAGGCCTCGGATAGGTACGCGCTCCGTAAACATAATATGATCAACGAATCTCGGATAGAAACTCTAGTCACGTGGAGGGTCACGCTTCATCAATGCAAAAGGTTGATCCCAGTCAATCTCCTCTTGAGGATAAGTTAGTCGGGGCTAATCGAATCCATTGTCAGGTACAGGTGCGGGAGGTGGGGATTCAGATCGTGAAGGTGATTCACGTCGCTTACCCGGAGCTCTCGATGACGATGCCATGCTGCAGAGAGTGTGACGTGTATGCCAATGAGTATACAGTCGATGAGAATAAGTCACAGGTAACTAATTAACTGTGTGCGGTTATAGTCTAGTGTGTGTGCAATCTAGTTCCCTATAACCAATGGCTCTGATAACAATCTGTCACACCCTCAAAATCGACGTGCGGGGTTTTACTGCGAGGCGTTTGAACAAACCAGGATCACAGTCAATAGTTACTCAGAACAACTCTATATGCCACTATTAAAAATAAAATCAACCAAATTATAAACTTGAAACAGTGCGGAAGCGTTTTGTAAAACAACCCAAAGAAATAAAAGTGTATACTATGGCAAAACATGCGCCAACCCAAAAGGAGTAAACATTAACCATTAAATGATAAAAATGTCTTGAAGACCGAGTCTTAGAATGCAAGTGACACCATGTAGTGCTCCTAATGACAAGCAAGCTAATGACCTGAGAATAGCATACTACAATGTCAACACAATGGTTGGTGAGTTCAAGAGTGATAATCAAACATAAACAGTTTAATAACATAGATATAAAAGTAGTGCATTGTAACAGATAGCTAGTCCATTAACAATAAATATTAATTCATAGTGATTTCACAATTGAAGCCGACTGTGTTACGTTGTTGCCTCCTGTCATGACTTAACAGGTCGTGACAATGTTCAATAGGACAAATTGCACCCAGTTGACCTCGAGTCACACAGGTGGGGCTCGTCAGACAGTATGCTATCTCCCCCAAAAGAGATTAAATAAGGAGTGGGGCATGAACTCACCTGATACGCATGATAGACACTTAGAGTTTTACTTGACAGACAGAATGGACAGACAACCTTCAGAGGTTACCTAGATCATATAAGTACGTGAGTACGTGTAAATAGAGAACATGTGAAACCCTAAGTACACTACAACCAAGGACTCAAGATTTCAGAAAAACAGACACGTTTGACCCAATTGACCCGTTTGACCCATTGGTGACTTTATGTGTTGTAAACCATTCA
Source organism: Flaveria trinervia (assembly GCA_025506515.1). Classification (NCBI taxonomy): domain Eukaryota; kingdom Viridiplantae; phylum Streptophyta; class Magnoliopsida; order Asterales; family Asteraceae; genus Flaveria; species Flaveria trinervia. Next base: position 61,308,514 of record CM046455.1, read on the forward strand.
AGCAATCATACACATATATCATACATGGTTAAAATTCAAATAGATCATATGTATGCTATATTATCCAGGTGTATCACTTAGATCATCATACAACCAAGTATCATACAAGTCATGCGAATCTAGAACATTAACATGTCCACTAGTTATAACACAATTAACATGCCACACAAAGATCATATCACGCACCACATGCCATGTGAAACCGCTCACGACTTCACATCCTAAACCCTGCCAATCCAACTAAGTAGGGGCCTCAGATTCGCACGCGTGTATGATGATCATAATCATATTCATTAACCATGTTCATTGCATTCAACAAACATCACAACAATCAATTTCCAGTCCCAAACATAATGTCCTAACTACTAATCAACGTCAACATCATACATGATCATCAAAGTCCAAACATCACCCATGATTATCCAAGCATCCCATACAACTAATTTAACATGTTCTATCATATTAGGATTCATCCATGAACTTACTAACATGGTCCTAACATCCCAAACATGTTCAAACTATTATCCTTCAAACTTTGTGCAAATAAAGTTTCCCTTTTGGGAAAGTACATTCCAACATCTATCAAACACTCAATGTATTCATGAATTCATCACAATTATACCATTTCAAGCTCATAACAACATCTAGACATGATCAACAATGCCTAACCATCATAATCTAACAATCATCATGAGAAAAAAGTTTCCACTTTTGGAAAGATATGAACAACAACATTCATTCTAAGGTTTCTAGCATTCAAATCAACAATCTAGCATCTAATTAACATCATGAACCCATCAACAACATCAACCTATCATTAGATCATCATGTCATGAAAATAAAGTTACTATTATTAGTAACCTATGAACACCAACTTCAATTCATAATTTCTTGCAAGATTAATGTATCCTAACATTCATACAACCTACTAATCATCATACATTCATCAAACAATCATCAAGTTCACATAATCATGCTAATTTCGAATTAGGGTTTGCATAAAATCAAAGTTCATAATCAATCCATTAAAAACATACAATTCATGCACAATCAACGTTAAACAACATGTATTCCATCCAACCAACATATTAACATCATCAAACAAAATCAATTTCGACCCCATGAAGATCCATAAACAATTTTAGGTTCGGCCATCTTAAACAACTCACAAAAACTTGAAAAATCTAACCTTTAAACGTGTAGTTGCTTGCAATTGATGATTCCAACGTGTTCTATTGCTTGAAATCGAACAAAACCGAGGCTTAGAGGCTTTTTCTTGGTCGAATTCGAAGTGGGAGAGGGTTGAGAGTGGGAGTCGAGGCCGAATAGGGGTGGGGATTAGGGTTTGGGGTGTTTTGTTTAATTTTAATTTCCATATTTACCCTTTAAGCCCTTGTAATTTGTATTTTATAAAAACTAGACTTTAAACTCTTTGTAAAGTGTTTTTAACTTATTAATATAAGGATATAAACTAATAAAAATCATTATATATTTTACCTTTATAAAAACACAAGACATACGAATAAATAGGCACGATTCCGCGTTACGCGATAAAATTCACCGTTAATATTTAAATTGTGTAAACACATAAGCATAACACAATAATAACATAATCAATTAGATTTTAATAATGTAACATTATTAATTATTATTAGGTCACCAACGTTAAACGACAACTAGTGTGTGTTTACGACACGTGTATGCAAGACTTAACGGAACTAACGGAGTTTGACAACGGAAATTTACCAGATGTCACACATAAGTCTCAAACATGAAATAATCCCAAGCATAACATAAAAAAACATAATTCTTTTATTCCATTAACTAGGTCCAAATCCTAGATTATTGCAAGCTTCATTTGACCACTTTAAACTTGGGCATTTCCTGAAACATGATAAAAATAAAAGGTCAACTAAAATGTTGGTGAGTTTCCAAGTTTTCATACATAATAGAACAAGGTTACAAGTAGCAATTCATGTCATAGGTTTTAAGTTAGCAAAGTTATAGAACACATATCGTTACAACCAAACCTCAACTTGATTACAAGTATATATGATTGGCTAAGTGTATTTGGTTCCTATGATGAACAAGCATACGTTATCAGGAGCCGGCAATACCTCAACTTTAGCACCAAATAGGCTTGTCAGGCCCATGCCAGGCTAGCATAATTAATGATTGCAAAAAAATATGTATCTCATATAATCACTTACAACACACAAATAACCATGGCAAAATATAAAGATGAAATGCAAGTGCTTTACAAGTTCAAACGTTTATAAGTGTATGATGTATAAGTATCATGTTTCATCCTAAAATAGTGTGAAAACATCAAAAGGGTCAAGGAAACTCACATGGAAAATAAGTATAAGAAAATATGATTATCAGGAAAATAATAAACTTCCCACGCAATCCTTCACAAGGTACCTAAGAATAAATACATTTCAAGTTTAAGTTTACTAATGAGTTTAATGATTTAACGGGATGCTAGGGCTTCAATTGATATTTGGGGGGTTTCAATAACCAAACTCAATAAAATAGAATTCATAGGTAGTAAGGTTTAAATAAAAGTTTAAATAATCTTTTATAAGTTTTGTTTTAAAATACTTATGATTTAAACAATCGTATATAGATAATGTTAAGTCAAATAATAATTTAAAGTTTTAAATAATTAATTAGAGTCTACTTTATATACAAAGATAACTAAATATAACTCCTGTTTTATAAAAATGTTTAAATTATTCAGAAATATATTTATAGAAATTAATAAAATGATTTTAGAAATACACAATGTTTATAAAATTATCTTTAATAAATTTTTAGAAATTTTTACATATCTTAAAAACTTGAAAAACAACCAAAAAGAATGGATTGAGGGTCCCCGGGTTCGAACCTGGGACCTCAAGTCCACACTGTACACATATTACTAGTAAACCAAATGCCTCAATCGTGATATGAATCAGTTTTTAATTTATAAAAACAGCACTTAAACCAAACCCCCAATTTTCCAAGAACCCTAGAATTGATCTTAGATCAAATTGAGCATCAAATCATTGTTGTGAATCAAAGTAACCATGGGGCTTTTGCTCCCCATATGATTTCGAGTATGTGTGTGTATTTAATTACCTGGTACATTGTTTAATTTCAAAGTCACGACACGAAGAACAGCTGCGACCACGTGGTGTTCAATGGTTGTTCAAATGCATGAGATAATCAAATTAACTTCGTGGGAAGCTTCCTCAAGTGTTAATGAAGATTTCCCCCACTCAATTCGGATTAAACGAGCTCAGAAGATCGATTTCACTAAGGTTGCAGGTCGCGGTTAACGTACGAATCGAAGGAGATGATTGTGTATGTTTCAGGTGAAATTAAAGGTAGCATTCAATGAGGATAGCTAAATGATTGTTTAGGTTAGTTTAATTTGATTATTAGTTTTTACGGGTTAAACGGTTATGAAGTTTAATAGGTTTCGGTTATTCAGTCGATCACCTTTATAACCGAGTTAAAACCAATTAAACCGTGCATTTAAGTTCGAAATATGTTTTGGAGACGATTGGAATCATTTGACGTTCGAAAGTTAAAGGGTTTATGCGATTTCGGGGCTCGCCGAACCTCGGCCGGAGGTGGCGGCGGCGGCCGCTGGATTCGCAGGGAAAGAGAAAGAGAGACTGTTGAAGTTTTGTTTAATTACACAAATGGCCCCTCAACTTTGAAATTCTACTATTTCATGTTTAAACTTCCATTTAAAGTTTATTAAATCGACAAATCAACTCCCTTAACTTTTTTAATTTAAGTTTTAAATAATTTTTGAATTTAATAACTCTAAAAAATTGATATTATTTATAATTTTATTATTATATTATTACTATTAGTTAGCTATTATTATTATTATTATTATTTATTATATAATAATAATCATTATAATCTTTAAAGGATTAAAAGACAAATTAAAGCAATATACATAAGCACCCATAAGTTTCATCAATAGCAATAAAGGCCCTTACAAGAATTAACAAAGCTAACTTTAAATTAATCCAAAATTACAAGATGTTACACAGGCGACCCAGTTCCTGGCGACCCTTGTGCCAAAATTGATGGAGATTATGACCATTAGAGCATGGTCATGAAGAATCTTCAATCAAAGGAATGTTGGAGTGTGGTGACTGATGGGTATGGAGATATCAGACCTGAGGAACAAGAACTACTACATAGAGGAAGAATTATGAAGAAAATAAGTTGAAAGACTTGAAGGTATTGAATTATCTTTTCTAGTCAATTGATAAATCAACACTGAAGATGATTACTCAAGAGGAGACATCCAAGCAAGTATGGGAGGCGATGAAGACCAAGTACCAGTAAGTGCGCGGGTCAAGAGAGCACAACTCCAAAGGCTTCGAAGAAGTTTCGAAGTGCTTGAGATGAAGGCAGGAGAAAGTGTGATTGATTATCTAAGAAGGGTGATGATCATAGCCATGAAATAAGAACATGTGGAGATGACATTACTAACATGAATATCATTGAGAAGGTGCTCAGAACACTCACAGAGAACTTTAATTTCATCATATGCTCAATTGAAGAATCGAATAACTTGGATAAGATGACTGTAGATGAGTTGCAAAGCTCCCTTCTTATTCATGAGCATAAATTGTTGAAGAAAGCTACGAAGGAGCAAGCACTCAAGGTAGAACAAGACATATCATACGCACAAGGTCATGAAAGAGGAAGATCATCAAATGGCAGAGGAGGTAAAGGAAGAGGCAGAGGATGAGGCTCTTCCTACAAGACCACAGGAGAATGCTATAAGTGCCACAAGCTAGGACATTTCTAGTATGAATGCCATGTAGAGGAGAAAACAACACACTATGTCGAATATGATAATAGTGAGGAGCTGTTGTTGATGGAAACCGTAGATATGGAGAAGTACCAAAAGGAGGAGGAAGTCTTGATGACCGTATCAAAGATGCTTAAAGGGTGCAAAGAAAGGATCTGGTTCATCGACTTGGCATGTTCTAATCATATGATAGGAAATAGATCTTGGTTATAGAGATTGATACAAGCTTTATCCACTCAATCAAGATGGGAAACGATAAAAGACTAGAGGTGAAAGGAATTGGAGATGTGAAGCTGATTGTCAATGGAACAACTCAAGTCATAACCAACGTATACTACGCACCAGATCTCACCTCAAATCTTATCAATGTGGGCTAATTGTAGGACAAAGGCGTGACTTTCATTTTCCAAAAAGAAACTGGGAAAGCATATCACCTAATAAGAGGTTTGTTTCTAACTTCTCAAATGACTAGGAATCAAATGTTTCCTATAATTGCAGAACCACATGACCCAAGTAGGTGTATGCAAGCCATTACAAGAGAGGATTGATGGCATAGAAGGTTTGCACACATTAATCACAAGGCACTTCGAACCATGCAGTTCAATGCAATGGTTGAAGGGTTACCAAAGGTGACCAAGAAGACACAGATGTGAGAAGTATGTGCTATTGGGAAACAAATTCGTGTGGAGATTCCTAAGAAAAGCAAGTGTCAAGCCTGTGAAAGACTAGGGTTGGTACACACAGTATGTATGGACCAATTTATCCCAAGTCTCAAAGCAATAAAATGTATGTGCTAGTTTTCATAGATGATTATTCAAGAAAATATTGGATCTATCTATTAGCTACCAAAGGGGAAGCTCTTAAGTGCTTTAAGGTATTTAAGGCATAGGTAGAGAATGAGACTGGAAATAATATTAAGTGTTTAAGAAGTGATAGAGGGGATGAGCTCACCTCTCAGGAGTTTAAGGAATTTTGTGAAACTTTTGGGATAAAGAGGCAGCTAACGATTGCTTACACGCCCTAGCAAAATGGGGTGGCCGAGAGGATAAATAGAACTCTCATGAATATGGTGAGGTGTCTCTTGGTAGAGAAGGAGATGCCAAAGTATTTTTGGGTAGAAGTAGTTGTTTGTGCAAGTCATGTATTCAATAGGTGTGTTAGTTGTAGTTTGGAAAAGAAATTATCCGAAGAATTATGGACAGGAGTTAAGCCAAGTTTGACCCATTTTAGGGTGTTTGGAAGTATCGGTTATGCACATGTACCCTCCCAATTAAGAACCAACTTACAATAAAATCCACAAGTGCATTTTCCTTGGTGTTAGTGTAGAATCAAAAGCTTATAGACTTTATGTTCCGGTCACAAGGAAGTTAGTAATAAGCCTAGATGTTACAGTCGATGAGGAAGGCAAGTAGGATTGGAAACAAAAACAGGAAGAAGTATAAGAGCTTTTTGTTGAAGAGGAAAGTGTTACTAATAATCAAGATGTATTCCTAAGTACTTGACCCTTAATGGATGAAAGTTCGATTGAGGAAGCAAAAAATGCACAAGGAGAGTTTCTAGCTCAAGTTAATGTCGAGGGACCATCGGAAGAAGCTGCAAGTGAGGAATAGATGGGAAATGAAACCGATAATGGAGCTTGTTTGTACAGCTTAGTAGTTTGACAACCTCCAGAATCAAGAAAACGCATGTTTGGATGGAAGATTGTTAGAATCGTTTTTGTACAAAGTACTTATGGATTATGCATGAGAGTAGATCAAATAGTGCAGATTCCTATTTGATTGGCAATCCAATCAGTGAGAACGACAACCTGATTGATCTAACGATGAAGCAAACGTTAAGAATTGATTAGAAATCGATCAGGAACGAACTATGAAGTTGGATAGGCTGTTTAGGTCGCTCTTGACGGCTAGGGTTGTGAATCTTTGAAGTCTCCCGTTTTTCCACAAATTATGTGGTATTTATAGGTTTTTAGTTTTCATTCGCACGACTGAACCATTACCATTAGCATGGTTTAGTCGTGCAACTGACTCATATGGTTGATTCATACGCATGACTGAAGGTTCAGTCGTGCGACTAAATCAATCTTATGTCTCAGTCATACGACTGATTCAGTCTCCTGGTTTAGTCGTGTGACTGATCCATAAGTATGATTCATTCGTGTGTATGGTCCATAAGTATGGTCCATTAGCATGAATAACCACCTGACTAGGTTGAACACATTTCTCAATCATTATTAACTTAGAACTATGTACAACAACCTCAAACCTATATATGATATTCATACATATGAATTATACTAAATACAATAACAATATGAAATATTTAAAGACATATAAACGTCAAGAAGCATATCATATTTCATTAAGAATTCAGATTACATATGTGTAAAAAATGAAAGACTTTTACAATTAAGAACATAAACTAGGAACATGATGTATCAAAAAACTCCCCCTTGGACCTAGTTTATCCTATTGTCTAACATTCTTCACATGCTCTTGAAATTTCTTGTACTTCTCTTCTTTAGTGACTCCTGTGTGTATCTCAAATGTGAAGCAGAGTCGTATAACATGTTGGAATTGTAGAGCTTGTACAGTATCTTGTGTGTCATAAAACAGTGACCACTTGTATAGAGTGTAGACATCTTCAGCAGACAAGTTGGTAAGCCACATTGGGTCAAATACCCTAATAGTCTCAATCTTTCCTTCTCTGTTCAGATCTATGACTGCTTCCCCTATCCTCCGGTCATAATACCACCAATTGAAGTGTGGACTGAAGTCCTGAGGCATCTCCCGTAAAGGAATCTTAGACATTATGCGTGGGGAACTCCACTTCAACACCACCTTAGACCTTCCAGATATAGGATCAACTTCACTCTTATTAATGAACTGCTTTGGTTGTTGAGGTCTGTAGTTGACCCATCTGGTGTGGTATTCTTTCTTTAATGATTTCTCAAACCATCCCGACATCTTCCTCGGGTTGGCATACAAAAGGTCTAAACATGCCAATCTGTTTAGCTTAAAATCAAGAAGAATCTTCATATCATGTGGATATCTGAAGTACTCAATCCCCTTCTCTCTTTTCACAACATATACATCCAAATCTTCAGAATAGGCCCAGTTGATGATCTTGCCTGACACTTTCTAATATTTCTTGACTTTGTAAAGTTTGGTGTAGGCATTTAGCTTTGGAGGTGCATGTTGGGCCTTCATATCTGATAAACAAGCTGCCCATCCCGCCTTCTTTATATCAACATTAGCATATGTAGCTTGGGCTTTACTTTCATCCTTTGGTTTCTCTTTCTCTATCTCATCAAGCTTGACAAAAGTATCACTGCCAAAAGTTTCACCCAAGTTGGGGATAACATTTCCTTCAGGGTCAGTATATTGAGGATAGTGATCAAAAGTGACATCCTCAATCTCAATCTCATCCACATCTTCTATCTCCTCATCACTCAAAACATCTACTTCATAATAGTTTACTTTCTCAAACATGAGTACACCATTTGTTACCATTCCTTCACCAACAATTTTACCTCCCTTCTTATCCCCACCAAATGCCACATAAGATGCATTTTTATGTTTGAAGTCATGGAGAAGTGAACCGTTTCCTGTCATATGCCTAGAACAACCACTATCAACATACCACTTGTTGTCAGCTCTCTAAGATTGTTCCTACATTCAGAAATAAATCAGTTAGAATTGACAACCCAAGCCTTAATAATCTTGGGTTTGCCAGCAGTGTCTAAAATAGTTACTCCTTTATGAATAAGTCTTGAAGTTTCAGCTTTAGTTTTGTTTGATTCATTCTGAGTTGTTTTAGGTGAGCATGATTCTATTAAAGGAGATATTGATGAACTAGGTTCTTGTTTCTCAATTTCTTCTTTATTCAACTTATTTTTGTTAGTTTGAGGCTTTGGTTTTGATAATGAATCTTGATTATTGAATGTTTCACTATCTTTTGTTTTTGAATGAGGTATATGAATTCCCTTTTCAAAGTCATCAAAGAATGCATCTTCAGCCTTTGTTTCCTTTTCAGTCAAACCCATCATTTTATGAGGTGTTTTTGATTGCTGGAAAGTGGTTCTTTTCTTTAATGGATGAGCATTAGTGGATGTCTTTTCCTTTGATTTTGGCTTTTGTTTTTGTTCAGACTTCTTGATTTTTGAATCTTTATCACAATCATTAGATTGAGTGTCTGATTCAGCATTATTTGATTGTTTCTTCTTTGTGCCTTTTGTCTTGTTCTTTTCTTGAAATAACATTTCTAAGTTGAATGGTTATTTTGTTGCAGATAGCACAGTGTTTGTTGAAGTAGCAGTCAGATGTCATGTGATTGTTCATATTGCAAATAGAACAATAACTACTGAAGTAACAATCTTCAGTATTATGGTTTTTCATGTTACACCAAATGCAATACATCTCATCTGATTCTTTGTCAGAATCAATTAATTTCTTCTTATTTGCCAACTTCTGAGGCTTTGCATCCTTTTTCAGCTTTGAAGTTGATTTTCCTCTTCCAGCTTGTGGAGCTTTGATTTGTTTATTGCTGACTTCCTCTTCCGTAGATCATCTACTTACTCAGTATTAACTTCTACTAAAGAGGTTCTCTTCTTCCACTGATGATCAGCTGACAACCTTTTCTTTTCTTTTTCAATGGATGATTTGTGTCTTTCCTCAATAGATGCACACTTCTCATTCACTTCATTGGAAGATTTTTGTTGCTGATTTAGTTCTTCAAGACCTTCATTTAATTGAGCTATTCTCTTGTAGATGGTCTTCAGCATGTTTCTTTGTTTAGGAGGGTATGGCAGCTTTGTTTCTTCAAGCACTTTTGGAATATTTGTTTTAGAAACAACATTCTCACCCTTGTTTAGTGGATCATCATCATGTTCATCAGAATCATCCAAGTCATCACACTCATCAAAGTCAAATTCTGAATCCATTTGATTAATCTTTTCTGATTCAGAAGACTCAGTTCATTCACCTCAGATTTATTATTAATGTTTTGTTGATTAGAACTTGTTCCTATATTGGTGCTTGGCACAAAATGATTTGACAAAATTTTTTTCATTGATTCAGGCAAAGGAACATAATTATTGTTTATAGGAGGTGCCACTGCATTATATCCCAACCCAGACCTGTTCTTTGATTCAATATGAGAATTTAATAATTTCTCATACCGATGAGATGAAAGTTGAAACTTCTAAAGTTTCACTTCAGTTGATGCATGATCAGCCATGGATTTAGTTAAGGAAGTGGTCAGATGCTCAACTTATGCTTTTAAACTGTAATTTTCAGAAATAATTTTATCTAAATCCTTTTGTATAGAGTTAATTTTTATTTGATATAATTTATGTTCTTTTACATGAGATTCATTCAAAATCATTGTTTCTTTAATTTTATCAGCCAATTGTTGAGCATGGACTCTATATCACTCTACTTCCTCAACACATATTGATAACATAACCTGTCTCTTACCTCACTTGCCATGGGTGGAACTTTGTTTTCCATGTGAGCTATTAAAGCATGATTTTCTTCCAAGACTTCCTTCTCATACATAGTACAGTAACAGATTCCATCTTGAAGAATGATCAGCCTAGATTCTTTTGAGTTGCTTGTTCCTGTTAATGTATTAGTGGCTGGTAGGGATGAGTTGGCAAGTTGTGGTTGCCTGAAAAATCTTTGAGATGATGATGTTTGTTTAAAATGATGTTGTTAATGTTATGTTGAGTTAGAATTTTGTTGATTGCATTCTCTAGAGAAGTGTCCATAGAGATTGCACTTGAAGCATCTTACCTTTGACTTATCAACACCAATCTATGATGATTTACTTGCAGTAGTCAAATTCTTTTTTCTTTTGAGATATTGTTTGGCTCTATAGGAAATCATTGCCATTTGCCATTGTAGATCCATCTCCTCCACAACATCTAGAGGTAGTTCTTCCAAGTCTTGTTGGCACATGTTAGAAGAGGTTAATAAGCTTCCCAGGTAAGCTTGAAAACTTGAACTGAAAGCTGCAAAAGCTGCTTTTTGTTCTTCAGAGTCCAGAATGACAGTGATCATCAGCTCTTCCTTTATCTTTTTTAGACTTACTTTGAGAAGATTTCTTAGGAGGTTTTGAAACATAGAAACTTAATTCCTCTTCATCTTCACTCAAAGTACAAGAGTTATCACCATCATTGTTGGACATAAATGCACTTCCAGCACTTCTTGTTTCTTTAAAGTGATATGGTGATACATGAGTTCTCACACTCTTGTTTCTTGATTTCTCATCCATTTCAAGAGCCTCAACTTTAGCCACTAGAGTATCTAAACCAACTGCTTTGAGGTCTATGGTGTTCTTGAACATGGATACAGTTTGCTTCCTAGTTTCTGGTAAAGTATGGAGCATCTTCTTGTTCAATTCCTCATTTGTGTATTTCAACTCTAAAATATTCATCTTTGTAACAAGTTGCATAAACCTTTGGAGTTGTTGAGAAATTGGTTCACCCTCAATATGATGAAAAGTTTCCTATTGTGACCGAAGGGTGTCCTTCCTAATGCTTCGAATTTCATCACTCCCTTCATAGAGTGTATGAAGAATCTTCCACAAGGAATTAGTTGTTTTGTAATTTTCACACCTGATTAATATTTCTTCTAGTAAAGCCATACTAAGCAAGTTGTATGCTTTAATATCAACTTTAACTTTCTTAATATCATCAGGTGACAGATCTTTTGTACTTATGGGTTGATTATTGTCATTGTAATCCGGCCAAAGAGTGGGTGGAATATAAGGACCTTCTGTTATTGAAACCCATAAGTCAGAATTTGTAAAATTTACATGATTCCTGAACTTGATTTTTGAGGATTTAAAATCTACTTTTGTTTCCAACTTTGGAGGTTGGTAAGATGATCCACCAAAGTTGTTCATGATTAGTTAAGATATAAGACTTTAACTAATGAATTTGTTCAATGGATATGAAAATTTTATTAATGTTGATCAATAACTAAGATCTACTATTCAATTGATTTGAATATAGATCCAAGTTCATCAAACTATGTACTTGTTGAACGACAAATCACAAATCACACACAAAAAGTATTTGCTTAAATGAAAAACAATAGATCTAATCAGTAAAAACTGACAAATCTAAAGAATTCAGTAAACAATTAAACACAATTAACATTGATAGATCAATTGATCTAAATCAATGAGCACTTGGTTCTGATACCACCTGTAAATCCAAGGATCGCAATCAGGAATTATCAGTGTTAATTGAAGTCAAGTCAACGTTTGTGGAATCAATGTTAACTTGGTTTAATTGATTGTATTAATTTCAATACCAATAATGATTCAAGAATAAGATGAAACACAATGGATGAAACACAATTAATGATCAGACATATATTCGATTCAAAAGTATTTCATTAAAAACATGTTAATGATTATAGAAGAATAAACAATGATGAATGATATTGATTTGAGTGTTTAATGATGTGACGGCTGCTAGGGTTTTGATTTGTGTGATTTGAAGTGATGTGTGGTGGTTGTTTTGTTGATTGGATGTTTACCGTTGAAGCCGTCCCCTTTTGATGTGAAACCTAATCCATATATATAGGCACGTGTGTTTCTATTAAGGAAACACCAAATCTCTTAGGATTCGAATTGTTTCTGTTAAGGAATCACCGGATCTCTTGGGATTCGCATAACTGCCTTGTTGACTTGTAATACTTGTATGATACAAGTGTTTGGACTCCACATGAATATTGTCTTTCGTAAATATTTGTTCTTCCGCAGGAGTCTTGTTCTTCCGAGGGTACATTGTTCTTCCGAAGCAATCTCGTTCTTCCATCCTCGGAGCTGGTTGTTCATCCGTAGAAGATCTTCAGATGTATTTTGCTTGTAAGAAACATATCTATGGAAGAACAAAATGTCCATCCGTAGATGTTTCGTACACTTGGAAAATTTTAGAAATTCACTAATTATAATGTTTTACCTACAAACATACATAAATCAACACACATGTATGGGTTAACCTATATATTTAATACATACATAATAATGAATTACAAGTATTCATTACAAATATTGATTAAAGTTCTAAGCCTATACAAAATGGACTAGATCTATTGACCCTAGATCTAACAGGATGGGCCATACTTTTCTTCCTGGAACCCTTGGCTATCGGGGCTCCCCCTGAGCTGATCGGCTGGTCAGGTGTGTTTGTTGGATTTGTGACATCAGTATCAGCACCCTTAGACCCAGCTTGACATCCACCAGCCACCTCCTTCCCCTTCTCTATAGCCACAACCTGGCTCTCGACTCTTCTGGTAAGAGGCTCATCATCAGACCTATCTTCTTCATCTAACAAGAAATCCTGGTGGAAAGCAACCTGCTTAGATCCACCAAGTGTAGCAGAAGTACTGTATGGAGGTGGTGGAGATATAGTAGACGTGTCGGTGGCCCGTGATTGACTGGGGCCAGCATCTCCACCACCTTGACCATCATCAAGGTCGTCATCATCATTGTCCTCTTCATCAGTAGGAACTACTATGGGCTCCATGTCCGAGTCACTGTCATTGTGACACCACTTCTTACGAGAGGGCGCCACATAATCCTCGTCGGCCAGATGGCCAAACAGTCTCCTGACCGGGGGTTTCACTTGCTTTCCCCGGTACACCTTCATCCTTCCCAGAGTGGTGTCATCCATCACCTCTAACATAATAGCATCATCCTTCTCCTTAGGCAGCAGAGGAAACTTCTCGTTTATGATCATCTGCAAGAACCTTGGATACATGTAAAAGCCTTCCTTACCTTTTGCCTCTATGTTCTCTATCAGATACGAGAAGAGCATGCGAGAGAAACTAAACATGTGGTTCAGTACAAGTGCAACGTATGCATTCTTGATTTGGTCAGACATCTCATCAAATCCTCCACGTCTTGAGGATATACACTTGAGGATCACATGTGCCAGATACTTGAACTAGGGGCACATGTGGCTCTTGTTCAGTACGCTGGCATTGGTATCACCAGCGTACTTGATCCTCAGAAAGAAACCACAAACAGTTAGTGGATGCAGCTTGGTTGGATGGGCTCCGTCTTCCCCCAAATCCAAGAATCTCCTTAGATCGTCTTCACTGATCTCTATATCTTGTCCGAATATGGACCTCCGGATACAGTAGGGCTCAACAAACCTGTCCACTGTGGCACTCTCCCAGAAAGCCTGCTGAATAGATCGATATGGTGTGCATGGAGTAGAAATAGCTTTGTAGATCCTCGATCTACGCAAGAAGGCAATAATCTCGGTGAACTTAGAAGCGTTCCGAGATGAAGCATCTAGATGAGCACAGATGTTGTGCTTAGTGCTCATAGTCCATCTCTCAGCCATATTTCTGCAACACAAGAAACATATACATTAGATTTGTTCATAAGAGATAACAAATGAATTTTAGCTGATTTTGATCTACTTATTCAGTCGTGCGATTGAACCATATGACTGAGTTCAGTCGTACGATTGAGCCTACGACTGATTTCAGTAGTACGATTGAGCCTGCGACTGAACTTAGTAGTATGCTATGCCATGCGGTTGAGTCAGTCGTGCGACTGAGTCACTAATTGATTCACTCATGCGATTGAATCATGCATCTGGCTCAATCGTTGTAAGGCCCCGTTCCCAGGACGCTTACAGCCGGCCATCATTGCTCACAAAACATACAATTACATTTAACTTTCATAAAAACATCGCAGCGGAACATTTAAATAACTTTTCATTTCATAATAATTGCTTTTTCAAGTTAGTAAAATCATTCATTACACATTTCCATTTGTTTGCATTACAATGCAAAAACATTAACAAAAGAATGCCATCCAAAATGCCAAGTAGCTACCCCGTGCCATCCTCAGCAATGCTCACCTGCCAACTGGAAAATGCATAAAAAGTCAGCGTTGATGAGTGAATTCTAGTTTTATAATAAACATACTTTACTTTCTTAAAAACCATTCTTCACTTTTTGCATGTGAACACACATCATATGTACAAATAGATAATATCATTATTATCTTCATCATTCGTTCATTTACTTTCTTTCATTCATTGTATGTCATTATCGTTTTACAATCATTCATTCGTTCATCATTACTTCATTTCATTTCATCAAACCATGAACCTTACCCTACCGTCATGCATTAAGCTGGTACTAGGTCAGGGTCCATCATAGACCCCCCGTCATGGTGCATAGCAGTCAGGCCACAGTACCTAGGGTAAGTTCAGGTGTACCATTGTCATATGCTATACCCTCCGTCATGCATAAAGTTGATACTGGGCTAGGGTCCATCATAGACCCCCCGTCATGGCGCACAGCAGCCTAGCCATAATATCTAGGGCAAGCGAAAAAGGTTCCATACATATGGTCGATCACAAAGAAAGACCCCGATGTGCATCCTTCTAGGGTAGCTAACCCGCATACCATTGGGCTAACACCCTATAATGGGGTGTGTCCCGACATACAAGGCTTGCAAGACTTTCTTTACTTTCCATCGTTCATTAATGCATGCATTCATTCATCATGTTCCTCTTTTCATTATTGTTAGGATCTGGTATTTGAATGAAACACCAACTGATTAACGTGTTAAACCAAACCAAATAGTGTGGAATCCTATTTGATTGGTGATCCAATCAGTGTGAACGCACGTAGACACAATAATTTATTGAATCTAACATCAAGAATTGATTAGGAATCGATCTACAGCGTTCTATGAACTTGGAGTATGAACTTAGAGGCTTCTGGATGGCTAGGGTACGTCTAGAGTCGAAATGTATTCAATGCTTTTGTTTTTCCACGAATTAAGTGGTATTTATAGGTTAGGGTTGCTCATTCGGGCGACTGAACCATTAGCATGGTTCATTCGTGCGATTGAGCCATGTGGTTGATCCATTCGAACGACTGAGTGTTCAGTCGTGCGACTGAGTCAGTCGCATGAAGTTGTTCAGGTGTATGAACTATTTAGGCGCATGGACACTTAGTCGCATGGCCATTCGGACGCATGACCACTGTTGGGGCGCATGGTCCAGTCGGACGCATGAGAACTTCACTTAACCAAGTTTGAATGTATTCATTATTATAACATTATGTATATCAATTCAAACAATCACAAACCTATATAATCTAGTCAATATTCGTTACACAACTCATTAATGAAATATTAAACATTTATAAATCATAACCAAACATTCTTATTTCATTAAGTACCCAATATTACATCAGTGTAAGACATTCAAGACATATTACATTAAGATCAGGATCTAGGTACATATATGTATCAATAAACTCCCCCTTGGACCTAGATCTATCTATTGTCTAACATCGTTCATAATTTCCTCAAACTTCTTGTACTTAGCTTCTTTGGTGACTCCAGTATTTATCTCGAAAGCAAAACAGAGTCGTATCACCTTCTGGAATTGTAAAGCTTGTACTATATCTCATGAGTCATAGAACAGTGGCCACTTGTATAAAGTATAAACATCCTTTGCTCACAAGTTGCTGAGCCATATTGGGTCAAACACCCTTATGGTTTCCATTGTACCATTTTTGTTCAAGACTATCACGGCCTCTCCCGTTCTCCAATCATAGTACCACCATTTGATGTGTGGAGTGAAGTCCTGTGGCATCTCACGTAGTGGGATTTTTGACATTGTACGTGGTGGACTCCACTTCAACACTACTTTTGGTTTGCTAGTTATGGCGTCAACCTCAGATCGTCTAATGTACCTTGTTGGTTGTTGAGGTTTGAAGTTGACCCATCTGGTGTGGTACTCCCTCTTTAGAGCTACTTCAAACCAGCCTGACATCTTACGAGGGTCAGCGTACAACAATTTTAACATTGCTAACTGGTTAAGCTCAAAACCTAGAAGTGTCTTCAGATCATGTGGAAATCTTAAGTACTCAATTCCCTTCTCATGTTTAACAGCGTAAACGTTGAGGTCTTCAAAATGTGCCCATGCTATGATCCTGCCTACCACCTTTTGATGTTTCTTGACTTTATACAACTTGGTGTAGACAGTTGACTTTGTAGCGCTGCGTTGGGCTCTTATCTCTTCAAAACACGCTGCCCATTCAGCCTTTTTAATGTTAACTTCGGCGTCTGTGGGTTGGGCCTTCTCCTTATCCTTTTCAGACTCTTGCTCCATTTTATCCAGAGTCTCAAAAGTGTCACTGACAAGAGTGTCTCCCAGATTGGGAATGACATTTCCCTCATTGTCAGTGTACTCTGGATAATGGTGTGCAGTGGCATCTTCAATCTCGATCTCATCGACATCCTGAAGCTCATTGTCACTCTCTACATGCACTATCGGAGCATCTTTCACAATCTCTTCAGCATTCAGCTTGTACATTTTGGCTATTTGCTCGTCAGTGAGATTGTGAATGATTTCTCCTTCTTCAGGAGCATCCATTACCGATCTCCTGACAATACCCTGCAGATCAAGAATCAACGTGAGTTGAGTCTTGACCTGTTGAAGGAAGCAATATCATATTCATCTCTTTGAAAGTTTGGATTCTTGTCCTGGATCAGCTGCTCTTCTGCTGACGGGGCGGATGTGGAGGCACCTTGATCTTGTGCTCTTTTAGTCCTCCTTTCACTGGCAGGTGTGGCACCCACAGCAGGTGAGTCGTCATCCTCATCATCAACCTCATCGTCTCCAGCATCACCAACAACATCAGTATCATCATCACCATCCTCATCCTCACCATCACTGACATCATCACTATCGTCTCCATCCCATTCCTTGATCTTCATGGGCTCTTCTTTGGATCTCTTGAGACGCAGCATGATGGTCTTGTTAGTGGTCTCCAACTCCTCAATCCTTTTTGCTGATTGGACATGCTGCTCCCGGAGTTGGGACATCTCTGCACGCTGAGCATCCATCAGCTGGGCCTGCTGAGATATCTGCAGAGCTTGGGCAGCCGTAAGGTCTACTAGCTATCATAACTGAGCAATCTTCTCTTCGTTTGCAGCCAACAGCCTCAGCACCATACGGTTAAGTGCTGAGAACTATTCCTCTACCCTACTGGGAGGCAGAGGTGATCCTGATGTGTAGGAAGGGTATGATGGTGGTATAGCATGGTGGCTAGTGGAGGTAGTGGTGGTAGTGGTGTAGATTAGGGGTGGTATAGGTATAACTGGTGGAGGTATGGTGGTAGTAGTGGAGGGTGGAGGTGTGGTAGAGATGGTGGGTGGTATGGTAATGGTGGTAGAGGGTGTGGTAGAAGTTGTGGTAGTTGTGATGGTAGGTGGAGTGGTGGTGGTAGGTGTAGTGGTAGTGGTGGTAGTGATGAAGGTGAGTCGTCTCTTCTTCTTCTTCATTCCGTGGGGCTGAGCCATCCTTTTCTTCCTCGATCCTGTCGAGGAGGATGCTCCCCCTAGAACACGGCTTGGCTGATCAGGAGAAAATATAGGATCAGTATCAGCCTCTCCCGATCCGCCAGGGTGTTCACCAACCGCCCGGAGCCCTCGTTCTGTGGCAATGACTTTACTGCCCACAGTCCGAGTCAAAGGCTCCTCATCTGACTCCTCCTCCTCACCCGGTATGAAATCCTGGTGAAATTCAGCATCTCTGCTCCATCATTGGCAGGTGCCGGAGATGCTATATTAGCAGTGGGGGCCCTTGGTTGGGTGGGCCCTGCATCTCCAGCATCACCGCTATCATCATCGTCAGAGTCGTTCTCCGGGAGCTGTAACTGCTCATCATCTGAGTCACTGTCTATGTGACGATGAAACTGAAGCAGATGACCAGAACAGTCAGGAGGAATAGGTTCCAGTTCCTGAGAGTCCACAAGCATCCATAAGTGATGCACCTTTGACTTCGGAACCTCAAACTCCACCTTCCTCAGATGCAGAACAAAATGTTCACAATCTTGGTTCGGAGGTGACTGTGCCGACTACTCCAGGATCACGACTAAACGTCTATCATCCCCTTGACAATGTTATTGTAGATGTCCGATCAGGAGTACAAACCCGAAATCAGCTATACTCAGCTGATTACGCCTCAGTTATGGAGAAGGGTTACATTCATGATGGTGCTTATCGATGTTTTGTTTCGCAGGTTGAGCCAAAATATATCAGTGAAGCACTAAATGATGAGGCGTGGGTGAGTGCCATGCAAGAAGAACTTCTGCAGTTTAAGAAGTTAGGTGTATGGACTCTGATTGATAGACCTAAAGGTGCTAAAGTCATTGGCACCAAATGGGTACTAAAATGCAAGAAGGATGACCAAGGAGTCATTATCAGGAACAAAGCTCGACTGGTGGTTCAAGGTTTTCGCCAAGTCGAGGGAATTGACTATAATGAGGTGTTTGCACCCGTGGCAAGGATGGAAGCTATTCGTATCTTCCTTGCCTATGCATCGTACATGAAGATTAAAGTCTACCAATTAGATGTGAAGAGTGCATTCCTTCATGGGGAAATCAGGGAAACAGTCTATGTAAGTCAACCTGAGGGATTTGAAGACCCTTATCATCGGGATAGAGTTTACAAGCTCGACAAAGCTTTATATGGGCTTCATCAAGCTCCTCGAGCTTGGTATGAGAAACTCTCGACTCATCCTGTGAAACACGGCTTTCGCAGGGGAGTCATTGACTGTACACTGTTTATTAAAGAAAGGATGGCGACCTACTGCTTGTACAGATATTGTTGATGACATAATCTTCGAGTCAAAGAACGAAGAATTATGCAAAGAGTTTGAAGCAGTGATGAAGAAAGAGTTTGGATGAGTGCTATGGGGGAGATGAAGTTCTTTCTCGGGTTACAGGTGGATCAACACCTAATGGGATCTTTCTACATCAGACCAAGTGTAGGAGACATTCTCAGTCGCTTTGACATGGAGAATGCTTCTGCTGCTGGGACTCCACTTGCCACGAATCATGATATAGCACCTGATGAGACTGGAGATCTTGTAGATGCCACTATGTACCGAGGAATGATTGGATCCCTCATGTATCTCACTGCCTCAAGACCTGATATCATGTATGCTACATGTTTATGTTCCAGATATCAGGCTAAACCTAAGGTCAATTTCATCTTATCGGGGTCAAAAGGATTTTTTGCTATCTAAAGGTACACCCACACTGGGGTTGTGGTATCCTCATGATGATGATTTTGAGCTCACGGCGTATAGTGACTCGGACTACGGAGGCTGCAAAATGAACTACAAATCTACATCAGCGGATGTCAATTCTTTGGGAGAAGACTAGTTACATGGCAGTGTAAGAAGCAAACATCGGTTGCATTGTCACCTGTGAAGCCGAATATGTTGCTGCTGCAAGTTGCTGTTCACAAATCATTTGGATTCAACAGCAAATGCGGGATTACGGTTTAAAAAATTCTCATCTACTCCTATTTTTGTTGATAACTCTGCTGCAATTGCAGTAACTAAAAATCCATTTCAACATCCTAAGACCAAACACATCGGTATTAAATACCACTTCATAAGAGACTGTTTTGAAAAGAACTTAATTGATGTGGTTAAAATTATATTGATTTTCAACGTGCTGACCTCTATACTAAACCCTTTAATAAACCACATTTTCAATATTTGCTAGAGGTCAACGGCGTTAAAAAGAAAAGTGAGGTAATTCCTGATGAGAATAATGTGTAGTACGATGTAGTTTCGTTAAAGTTTATTTTATTTCATGTTATCTGTTTTTTTCTTCTTTTTGTCTGTTATATTTAAACTCATGTTATTTTGCTGGTTATTAAAATCTAAAAATAATTAAATCCAAAATGATTTTAGTATTTTAGGGGGAGAATATGTCAGCAAGTTAACATTAATAAAAAAATGAAATGATGAAATGAGGGAGAAGGGGTAACTAGCTGAAATAAGGTAGATTGTGTCTGTGATACCGATTCAATACCTTTGGAACATGATAGTACACAGGAACAAATCAAGAGGGATTTTAAAAAAAGTTAAGTTTGAAAAAATGCAAAAGTTCAAAGTATAAGTCTGTGTAGTCTAAGCAATATAAAAAAAGGGAAGATGATAGAAAACTGACAACTCCTAAGGTGACACAAAGAAAGTAGACTTAGAGGCTGCTAGACCACAAATGATATGTTGGTAGATTCAACAAATAGACAATTAGACCTGATTGGTGATCTCAAGATCAAACTAAGTTGTTCAACTGACTGTGGGCTTCCATCTTATCACTGGTTAACACAATCAATATATTCCAATAAGGGGTAATGATCATTTAAATGCCACAAACGTGTGCGGATGACCATAATTAGAGCAAAGCAAGAAAAAAATGAAAGACAAATGCAATAAAGCTAATGACTTATGTTGTTGGTGCATGTTGTGTAAAATAAAATAAGCTGCTCTAACAAGGAGATAGGTTGTGTGCCTCTCTGTTGTGCGATGGCACTGACCTGAGGATAAGCATAACCTAGATATTCTAGAATTCATTGTTGTTTGCCGCCGCCTCTCTGCTGTGCGATGGCACTGACCTGAGGACAGGCTTCTCTTTGAAAGCTCTAAGAATAGTCTCTTCTTGTAATAATACCCGTAGACCGCTCAAAAACCTCTGAGGAATGTTGATTACCATATAAGTGTGGGATCCACAAATGTTAGCTGAAATAATTAAAGCTAAGACAGTCACCAGTCGGTGTCAAAAGTCTGTGTATGGATTTAAGTGGACGAACATACTGACAATCTTAGTGGCTACATTCTCAAGAGTTCAAATCAATGTGAAAATCTAAGAGTTTCAGTATGATTTCCTTAAGTTGCTAACGACTCTGGATGAACACCGAGAATTTAAGCATCAAAAAGTTTAAGAACAAGTCCCAAATGATTTGATGTTCCTGTATGATTCAAAAATTGAATTGGTCCAGATATGATCAATCTAAGTTGAGGCTGTCTACTCCCTAACCAAATCCCTTAGATTTCCCTTAGGGTTTTATCTCTCACAAAAAGTCCAAAAATAAACTTTATTTGTGTAGTTAGTTTAAGTTTTTTGTTAATCTTGTAACTTGTGTATCTGTCAGACTACATCAGGGAAATCAGAAGGGAATTAACTTACCTAAAAGGGTCATGTCTGAGATGGATGCATTACTGGAAAACCAAAGATTATGTTGAAGTGGAATCCTCCACGCACAATGTCAAGAATCCCACTTCGGGAAATGACAAAGGATTTCACACCACACTTTAAGTGGTGGTACTACGATTGGAGAACAGCAGAAGCGGTCATAGTCCTGGATAAAGAGGGCCAAATGGATACCATCAGGGTATTCGACCAATGTGGCTAACCAACTTGTCTGCTAATGATGTCTATACATTATACAAGTGGCCACTGTTCTATGACACACATGACATTGTACAAGCCCTCCAGTTCCAAAATGTTATACGACTTTGCTTCGCGTTTGATATTCACGCAGGAGTCACACAAGAGGACAAGTACAAGAAATATGAGGAGGTAATGAAGAAAACAAGACATTAGAGAGATCTAGGTCCAAGGGGGAGTTTGTTGATACATGTATGTCCCTAGATCATGATATGTGATGTAATAGATCTTGTTTGATATGATTAATGAAATGATATTGATAGTCTGTTAGTTATAATGTTTAATAGTTCATTAATGAGTCGTGACTAAATGATTGGGTTTATGATTATTTGAATGGTTGCACATTATGTTATATAATTAATTAAAACATTCAAACTTAACTTAATGAAGTTCTCATGCGAATGGCTCATGCGAATGAATCATACGCATGAATAACTTCACACGATTGACTCAGTCGCACGACTGAACCAGGAGACTGGATCAGTCGTACGATTGTAACATAAGATTGGCTCAGTCGCACGACTGAACACTCAGTCGTACGAATGAATCAACCGCATGGTTCAATCGCACGACTGAACCAAGCTAATGGTTCAGTCGCACGACTGGATATGCCAACCTATAAATACAATTCAATTCGTGAAAAACAAAGCTCTGGATCAATTACGATTCCAGACATACCCTAGCCATCCAGAAACCTTCTATTCGTTCTCCAAGTTCACAGAACACATTAGATCGATTCCCAATCGATTCTAATGTTAGTTTCAATTCTTGATTGATTCTTCGTGTGTTCTCACTGATTGGATCGCCAATCAAATAGGATTCCGCACTATTTGATCTGGTTTACACGTTAATCTCCAGGTATTTTGGTCAAATACCAGGTCCTTACAAGTGGTATCAGAGCTATTGGCTCTTGATTACGTGTTGATTCAATCAAGATTGCATAAAGTTTGTGTTTTTGCACTAAAAACGCAATCTTTGGCATCAAAAGTGATCTTCGAAGTTCCCTGCTCATCGAAGTTTGGTTTCTACGGACTTAGGCGATTAGAACTTGTGAAATTTCGAATCTTTACGGCTGAAACCCGTCAAACCTAGAAATTTTCGCAAAACAGCAGCTTCAATCGCACGAGTGACTCATTCGCACGACGGACTCCATTCGCATTGCTCATACGCACGATTGGACATAGTCGCACCCTCATCGGCGACTGAACCGTTCATGCATTGCCCATACGCACGATTGGACATAGTCGCACCCTCATTCGGCCGACTGAACCGTCGTCGCATAGCTCATACGCACCAGATTCATTCGCACGACTGAACCAATCGCCCAGTTCAGCCGCACGATTGAACCAATCGCAGAGTTTATACGCACGATTAGCTCATTCGCATCCTTCAGTCGCATCAGTGAAAGTTTTGTTGATTAGATTATAAGTTTATTAGTCATGGAAGATCAGATGTCAGCCTTTACTGCTGGAAGGACTCAAGGATACAGAACTGCTTTTGCTTGAGAGTGAGGTGGGGAATCACAATAAACCACAAAGCTTTTGACTTTAGATGAGTTTCACACTGGAAACAACGTTTTGAGATCTACCTTAATGGAGTAGATCCTAATCTGTGGGAAGCCATTGAGATTGGTTATAGTACACCGGTGGGAGCTGATGGAGTTAAGCTAAAATTAAGCGGGATGACAGACGCACAGAAAGTTAAGTACAATGCAGAGAAAAGAGTTTATGCATTGATCACTCAGTCTATCCCAAAAGACATATTCCACCAGTATTCAGAGAAAGCAGTCCAAGAAACTGTGGGATGAGCTAGAGAAGAGATATGATGGGAATGCATCATTGAAGGCAATCAAGGCAAAGGAGTTAAAGAAGGAATTCGATAACTTCTCATCAATTGGTAATGAAAGTTTGGACGAAGAAGTAATAGACAGATTCTACCACTTGATGAGCGAATTGCATACACATGGAGTGGCTACTACCATGGAAGAGAAAGTAAGCAACTTCGCAGACGGATTGCCTGATAAGTGGGCTACATTCGTGTCTAACCTGAGACAGAATTGAATACTTGTAAAGCTGGATATAAATGACTTCATTCTTAAGTTGTGAGAAGAAGCACTAAGGATGAAGTATAGAGCTCAGAAGTCTTCGTACACACAAAATCCAGCTTTATACAACGCCACGCCTCAAGCTAAGACATCTGGAGCACCACTCCAGACTGCTTTTGTGTCTAGCTCGTCAGGTCCTTCACATGCTTCTCCTTCTGGATCAGACACGTTTGGGTCATCATGTACCATTATATTGGATCAGAAGCAAGCGCTACCAAACTGAAGATCAAGAACCTCGGTAATGTGACGTGGAAGTAGCTCGAGAGCATATGGATCTTTTAGCAGCAGTGGTTCATTCATATGATGGACTTGTTGCCGGGAAGATTGGAAACTGCCATCTGGCAGATGAGGACTACGAGCAGGTGGATGAGATGGAGCTTGAGAGAATGGATATAATGTGGGCCTTAGCAAGTGCTGTCCGAGGGCGAAGAAGTTTGTGAAAAAGACTGGACAGAACTTGGTCGCTACTAAGGATACCACCTTTGGCTTCGACAAGAGTAAAGTGACCTGCTTTAACTGTGGTGAGAAGGGGCACTTCAAAAGAGAATGTGTCAAGCAAAGAAGACGGGAATGGGAACCCGTTTCTCATTTACTCGCCAAGACAAGCAAGTCTCTAGTTCTACTTCATCAAACAAGGATCCAAAAGCCTTAACTGCTCATGATGATGAAAGACAGGATTGGAGTTTTAGGTTTGTCTCACCAGGAGAATCTAACATTGCCAGTGTTGAGGATATTGATGATGATTCTGCAAGTGAAGGTGATCTAGCAGTTGAGATAGCAATGTCACATAGTGAAGAAACAACTGCAGCCGTGGTCAGTTACAAACCAAATGAGGAAGTTTCCACGTCAGAGACAGAAAAGTCAGAATCACCAGAACCAGAAACATCTGATGCTGCACTGATGGCTAACTCTTCTGAACCAACTCAGGTAAGTACCACTGACCAAATTTTTAATAATCATGCTTGTTCTGATTGTGATACTTTTAGGAATAGCATAGATGAAAATTTTGCTAGGTTATTAGATCATAATGATAACTTAGTAAAAGATTTACGTCTGTGCACTGAGGCTAATAGAGTACTAAAACAAAATGAGCATAGTTATGAAGAAAAAATAGACCTATTGACTAAACAACTTAGGGAAACCGAAGTAGTGGCTTTTAACCAAGCAAATGACATTAGGTACTATCTAAACTCCCTAGAAGTCACTAAGAAACAAAAGGCAGTTCTAGAAGTAGAAGTCAATTCACTAAAACAGAAACTGCATAGTTGGACTAGTTCGTCGCACATAGTCCAACACTTAGTAAAAGAAAGGAACAACGGGAGGGACTGGGCTACAAAGTGGTTCCACCACCACCTGAGACCTTGATGAACACTAAGTCTAGACCTTTAAGTAGTAATCCCATCAAGGATCATGTAGTGACTACTCTCTGGTAAGTGATCCAGATTCCTTATGTTCATCTATCGACACTGGAAACAAACAAAAGGAGACACTTCAAAGGCAAAGGGAAAATTGCTTGTGTTAATCTGGAAAAGAAGTTTGAAAAGGTTAACTTAAAGTCAAGTTCTAACAAGTCAAATCAGAACCTAAAAAGACTTCAAATGTTACTTTCTCACATGCTTCAATCAAAAACCTGTTAACCAAAAAATGGACATGTTAAAAGGTAAAAGTAATGTTAAACAGGTTAAAACAGTAAATTTTGTTAAACCAGAGAAAACATCAAACATACTAGAGTCAAAACCTAAAGTGATTGATGTTACTAGAGTGTCACGCACCTCTCCACAAAGAAAGTTTAATCATAAAGTTGATAGCAAAGTGTGCTACAACTGTGGAGAATATGGACACATTGCTTTCTACTGTAATTTTTATCAGACACCTAGAAGAAGATTGAACTTCAGGACTCAAAACCTAAGTCTTCTAAGAGGAGCTCTTTAACTCCACCTAGAAGAGCTAGTGAACCTAAAGTCCAACTTTCAAGCCAGACGATGTTTATCATAAACAGGCATTGCACAAATCTGGCTTATGGAAAGAAAAGTCAACCTTCGTGTCTGATACTGATAACAAGAAGGAACCTGAGCTACCCTCCCTCTAAGGGTCAATGGGTGGAGTTTATGATGTGTGATGCCTCTGGGAAACCCAAGACAGTCAAAGCTTGGGTTCCTAACCTAAACTAATTCATTTACTTTGTATGTGCAGGGTGTTCGATACAGTGCTGAGACTAACACGTGGATTATAGACAGCGGAGCATCCAGGCACATGACAGGAAATAGAGCCCTTTTATCTAACGTCAAACAAATAAAAGGAGGGCATGTTTCCTTTGCAGGAAACAAAGGAGGCTATATCACAGCTCAGGGAGAAGTGGGAAATCAGAAAGTTAAGTTTGATAAGGTGAACTACGTTCAACAACTTAGAACAACTTACTTTCTGTTTCCCAAATCTGTGATAAAGGATTTAAAGTCATCTTCGATAACAAGAAGTGTTACATGCTGAAGAAAGATATATGATCCCAGAGGACCAAGTTCTGATGACTGCTTCAAGATATAAAGACCTTTATGTCTTGGATCTGTCAACAGCTGCTACAACGGATCATGAGGTTCAGTGTTTTTTATCTAAAGCTACTGAGAAGGATTCAATCTCCTGGCATCGGAGAATGGGACACATTAGTCAAGGAAGATGAATCATTTGATTCAGAAGGATTTAGTGAGAGGAGTAAATGTCAAGAACTTCCAACTTCCTGACTTTTGTGTAGCTTGCAAGAAAGGCAAACAGACAAAGAAGTCTCATAAGGAAAAGAAAGTTCATTCAATAGAACTTCCTCTTGAGCTTCTTCACATGGATCTGTTTGGTCCAGTTAGTACAAGGAGCATGCAGGCGACGTGTACTGCTTTGTGGTCACTGATGACTACTCAAGGTTCACTTGGGTAATGTTTCTGAAATCCAAATCAGAAACGTTGGAGACATTCAAGGAATTAATAACCACACTGGAATCCCTCTACAAGCTAAAAGTTAGACAAATACGCTCAGACAACGGGACAGAATTCAAGAATCAAGGGATGGAGGCATACTGCAAGGAAAAGGGAATTGTGCATCAATTCACTTCTGCTTACACACCTCAGATGAATGGCGTTGCTGAGAGAAGAACAGGTGTTTGATAGAGACAGCACGGACTATGCTGGTAGACTCGAAACTGCCTATCCAATTCTGGAATGAGGCAGTGGCAAATGCGTGTTATACACTGAATCGAGTCCTAATAGTCAAGCGCCACGGAAAGACATGTTATGAGCTACTACAAAGACGCAAACCGAATTTGGAGTATCTTGAACCTTTTGGCGCACCGTGTACACTTCTGAAGAAGACACAAGAAGGAAAATTTAGCGAGAAGGCAGTTGAAGGAATTTTCTAGGATACAACATACCGAACAAGCGAGTTTACAATAACTCAACGGGCTTGTAGAAGTGTGGGTAATGTCGACGTTCAGAGATATACCACACCACCTACAGGCAAAGGACCGCATACTTCTTCGATTATGATGGATTCTTCAAGTCCTTCAACATCCCTCTCTCCCTCGAATGATGAGTTAGCTACTAGGATGATGTATGATATTCTAAATACACCATCTAGCACACAGGGAGAATCATCTACTCAGTCAGAGGGGGTAGTCTGATGACAGTGACTCCTCCTCTGACGATGAAACTGAAGCAGATGACCAGAACAGTCAGGAGGAAAGGTTCCAGTTCCTGAGAGTCCACAAGCATCCATAAGTGATGCACCTTTGACTTCGGAACCTCAAACTCCACCTTCCTCAGATGCAGAACAAATGTTCACAATCTTGGTTCGGAGGTGACTGTGCCGACTACTCCAGGATCACGACTAAACGTCTATCATCCCCTTGACAATGTTATTGGAGATGTCCGATCAGGAGTACAAACCCGAAATCAGCTATACTCAGCTGATTACGCCTCAGTTATGGAGAAGGGTTACATTCATGATGGTGCTTATCGATGTTTTGTTTCGCAGGTTGAGCCAAAATATGTAGTGAAGCACTAAATGATGAGGCGTGGGTGAGTGCCATGCAAGAAGAACTTCTGCAGTTTAAGAAGTTAGGTGTATGGACTCTGGTTGATAGACCTAAAGGTGTTAAAGTCATTGGCACCAAGTGGGTACTAAAATGCAAGAAGGATGACCAAGGAGTCATTATCAGGAACAAAGCTCGACTGGTGGTTCAAGGTTTTCGCCAAGTCGAGGGAATTGACTATAATGAGGTGTTTGCACCCGTGGCAAGGATGGAAGCTATTCGTATCTTCCTTGCCTATGCATCGTACATGAAGATTAAAGTCTACCAATTAGATGTGAAGAGTGCATTCCTTCATGGGAAATCAGGGAAACAGTCTATGTAAGTCAACCGAGGGATTTGAAGACCCTTATCATCGGGATAGAGTTTACAAGCTCGACAAAGCTTTATATGGGCTTCATCAAGCTCCTGAGCTTGGTATGAGAAACTCTCGACTCATCTTGTGAAACACGGCTTTCGCAGGGGAGTCATTGACTGTACACTGTTTATTAAAGAAAGGATGGCGACCTACTGCTTGTACAGATATATGTTGATGACATAATCTTCGGTCAAAGAACGAAGAAGTATGCAAAGAGTTTGAAGCAGTGATGAAGAAAGAGTTTGAGATGAGTGCTATGGGGGAGATGAAGTTCTTTCTTGGGTACAGGTGGATCAAACACCTAATGGGATCTTTCTACATCAGACCAAGTATGTAGGAGACATTCTCAGTCGCTTTGACATGGAGAATGCTTCTGCTGCTGGGACTCCACTTGCACGAATCATGATATAGCACCTGATGAGACTGGAGATCTTGTAGATGCCACTATGTACCGAGGAATGATTGGATCCCTCATGTATCTCACTGCCTCAAGACCTGATATCATGTATGCTACATGTTTATGTTCCTGATATCAGGCTAAACCTAAGGTCAAATCTTATCGGGGTCAAAAGGATTTTTTGCTATCTAAAGGGTACACCCACACTGGGGTTGTGGTATCCTCATGATGATGATTTTGAGCTCACGGCGTATAGTGACTCAGACTACGGAGGCTGCAAAATGAACTACAAGTCTACATCAGCGGGATGTCAATTCTTTGGGAGAAGACTAGTTACATGGCAGTGTAAGAAGCAAACATCGGTTGCATTGTCAACCTGTGAAGCCGAATATGTTGCTGCTGCAAGTTGCTGTTCACAAATCATTTGGATTCAACAGCAAATGCGGGATTACGGTTTAAAATTCTCATCTACTCCTATTTTTGTTGATAACTCTGCTGCAATTGCAGTAACTAAAAATCCAGTTCAACATCCTAAGACCAAACACATCGGTATTAAATACCACTTCATAAGAGACTGTTTTGAAAAGAACTTAATTGATGTGTTAAAATTAATACTGATTTTCAACGTGCTGACCTCTATACTAAAGCCTTTGATAAACCACGTTTTCAATATTTGCTAGAGGTCAACGGCGTTAAAAAGAAAAGTGAGGTAATTCCTGATGAGATAATGTGTAGTCCGATGTAGTTTCGTTAAAGTTTATTTTGTTTCATGTGTTATCTGTTTTTTTCTTTCTTTTTGTCTATTATATTTAAACTCATGTTATTTTGCTGGTTATTAAAATCCAAAATAATTAAATCCGAAATGATTTTAGTATTTTAGGGGGAGAATATGTCAGCAAGTTAACATTAATAAAAAAATGAAATGATAAATGAGGGAGAAGGGGTAACTAGCTGAAATAAGGTAGATTGTGTCTATGATACCGATTCAATACCTTTGGAACATGATAGTACACAGGAACAAATCAAGAGGGATTTTAAAAAAAGTTAAGTTTTGAAAAAATGCAAAAGTTCAAAGTATAAGTCTGTATAGTCTAAGCAATATAAAAAAAGGAAGATGATAGAAAACTGACAACTCCTAAGGTGACACAAAGAAAGTAGACTTAGAGGCTGCTAGACCACAAATGATATGTTGGTAGATTCAACACAATAGACAATTAGACCTGATTGGTGATCTCAAGATCAAACTAAGTTGTTCAACTGACTGTGGGCTTCCATCTTATCACTGGTTACACAATCAAATATTTCCAATAAGGGGTAATGAGCATTTAATGCCACAAGTCGTGTGCGGATGACCATAATTAGAGCAAAGCAAGAAAAAAATGAAAGACAAATGCAATAAGCTAATGACTTTATTGGTTGGTGCATATGTGTAAAATAAAATAAGCTGCTCTAACAAGGAGATAGGTTGTGTGCCTCTCTGCTGTGCGATGGCACTGACCTGAGGATAAGCATAACCTAGATATTCTAGAATTCATTGTTGTTTGCCGCCTCTCTGCTGTGCGATGGCACTGAACTGAGGACAGGCTTCTCTTTGAAAGCTCTAAGAATAGTCTCTTCTTGTAATAATACCCGTAGACCGCTCAAAACCCTCTGAGGAATGTTGATTACCATATAAGTGTGGGATCCACAAAGTTAGCTGAAATAATTAAAGCTAAGACAGTCACCAGTCGGTGTCAAAAGTCTGTGTATGGATTTAAGTGGACGAACATACTGACAATCTTAGTGGCTACATTCTCAAGAGTTCAAATCAATGTGAAAATCTAAGAGTTTCAGTATGATTTCCTTAAGTTGCTAACGACTCTGGATGAACACCGAGAATTTAAGCATCAAAAAGTTTAAGAACAAGTCCCAATGATTTGATGTTCCTGTATGATTCAAAAATTGAATTGGTCCAGATATGATCAATCTAAGTTGAGGCTGTCTACTCCCTAACCAAATCCCTTAGATTTCCATCTTAGGGTTTTATCTCTCACAAAAAGTCCAAAAATAAACTTTATTTGTGTAGTTAGTTTAAGTTTTTATGTTAATCTTGTAACTTGTGTATCTGTCAGACTACATCAGGGAAATCAGAAGGGAATTAACTTACCTAAAAGGGTCATGTCTGAGATGGATGCCATTACTGGAAAACCAAAGATTATGTTGAAGTGGAATCCTCCACGCACAATGTCAAGAATCCCACTTCGGGAAATGACAAAGGATTTCACACCACACTTTAAGTGGTGGTACTACGATTGGAGAACAGCAGAAGCGGTCATAGTCCTGGATAAAGAGGGCCAAATGGATACCATCAGGGTATTCGACCCAATGTGGCTAACCAACTTGTCTGCTAATGATGTCTATACATTATACAAGTGGCCACTGTTCTATGACACACATGACATTGTACAAGCCCTCCAGTTCCAAAATGTTATACGACTTTGCTTCGCGTTTGATATTCACGCAGGAGTCACACAAGAGGACAAGTACAAGAAATATGAGGAGGTAATGAAGAAAACAACATTAGAGAGATCTAGGTCCAAGGGGGAGTTTGTTGATACATGTATGTCCCTAGATCATGATATGTGATGTAATAGATCTTGTTTGATATGATTAATGAAATGATATTGATAGTCTGTTAGTTATAATGTTTAATAGTTCATTATGAGTCGTGACTGAATTGATTGGGTTTATGATTATTTGAATGGTTGCACATTATGTTATATTAATTAAAACATTCAAACTTAACTTAATGAAGTTCTCATGCGAATGGCTCATGCGAATGAATCATACGCATGAATAACTTCACACGATTGACTCAGTCGCACGACTGAACCAGGAGACTGGATCAGTCGTACGATTGTAACATAAGATTGGCTCAGTCGCATGACTGAACACTCAGTCGTACGAATGAATCAACCGCATGGTTCAATCGCACGACTGAACCAAGCTAATGGTTCAGTCGCACGACTGGATAGTGCCAACCTATAAATACAATTCAATTCGTGAAAAACAAAGCTCTGGATCAATTACGATTCCAGACATACCCTAGCCATCCAGAAACCTTCCTATTCGTTCTCCAAGTTCACAGAACACATTAGATCGATTCCCAATCGATTTCTAACGTTAGTTTCAATTCTTGATTGATTCTTCGTGTGTTCTCACTGATTGGATCGCCAATCAAATAGGATTCCGCACTATTTGATCTGGTTTACACGTTAATCTCCAGGTATTTTGGTCAAATACCAGGTCCTTACATATAGACCTGTAGGGAGTGCATGGAGTAGAAATAGCCTTGTGGATCCTTAATCACTTGAGAAAAGCGATGATCTCTGCAAACTCAGCACCATTCCGAGTTGTGTGGTCTAAATGAGCACATATATTATGCTTGGGGTTGATAGACCATCTATCAGCCATCGATCTACAACACAAAAGACATAGACATTAGATAATCACACAATACAAGTCAGTCTTGAATTCATCATGGTTCATTCATGCGATTAAACTATGAGACTGTGTTTAGTCGGTTGTCCTATCATGCGACTGGACTCATTCGGGTGAATGAATAGGCGACTGAGTTCAATCGTTTTGCTGAGCCTGTGATTGGTTCAGTCGGCCGACTGAGCTCATTCGTAGATTCATTCGGCCGATTGAGCTATTCGGCCAGCTCAATCGTGCGATTGAAGTTCATCTAAACGACCAGTCGCATGACCCACTGTTCGGTCGACTTAGGTTCGAATCTTGACCAATTCGTGAAATTAAAAGTTGTGTAATAGCTCTGTAGAATCATAATCACATATCTAATAACCTAAAACATTCAATTTTAAAATTTTACTTGGTTTAAGTAGGTCATTATCCCATTTAGTGGTTCGATTCTTGTTTCATACGAACATCACAAATTAGGGCACCATTTCTCCTGATTTTAGTGAGATTTCATTGTATTATACCTGTCTAATCACACACAATCATCAGAAAGTCAATAGAAGTATGAAATCGTGGTCTGATGAAAATTTGGCAGAGTAACGGTAGGCTATGTGAAATAAGGGCGATTAGGGGGTGATGAGGTGAATGCGATCAACTGGGCCCTATTTATACTGATTCTGAGTTCAATCGGCCGACTGGACCCATTCTCTTTGTTCAATTGGGCGAAAGGACCTCAGTCGTGCGATTGGCTCAGTCGCTCACATTTAGTCGGCCAACTGGAGTTCAGTCGGGCGACTGACTCATTCGCATACTCTTATTTGGTTGAATGGATCATTTTGATAAGCCATTCGGGTGAATGGTTCATACTCATGTCCATTCGGTTGTTTAATGCATGAGTATGGTCCATTCATATGATTGGTCCATACTCATGGTCCATTCATGCGAATGGGTCAGACTCATGAATTTGACTTTATAACCATTTCATGTTTTCTCTGTTTAACTTATGAATAAACGTTATGTGCATTTGATCATCTCAGACATGATCATTTTATCTTGAAAAACCTTTGATCACCTCAGACGTGATCCTTTTAAGACCTTTTGTCACCTCAGACGTGACCCATTTTATTTGAAAGCACGTGTGGTCACCTTAGACGTGACCTTTTAGATGATAAGGTCCCTTATCAACTTCCATGACATAGTCCGATACAGAACAAATTGAAATAGACTGACTTTGTACAAAACTAAATGAAATAATACTAGAACTTAAAAACTAATACATGTTTTTTGTGTTTTTGTGAGGGTTAACTCCTATGATTAAGTTCTAAGGAATAATTTTTCTAAGAGATCTGCTTCAATCATTTAAACCGTACATGGACCGATTCAATTTGGAATCATACAGGATACTCAAATCATTCAGACAGGTTATTACAAAAACTTTGATGCTTTATTCTTGTTTTTCATCTGGAGTCAGTTAGCACATCTAGGAAATCATGCTAGTACTCTTAGGTCCCCATATTGATTTGAACTTTCAGGAATTGTAGCCACAATGATTTTCAGTATACTTGTCCTCTTAAATCCAGACACAGACTTTCAACACAGTTTCGTGATAGTTTAAGGTTTGTTTATTTCAACAAGCATTTGTGGATCCCACACATATATGGTAATCAACATTCCTCAGGAGATTTTTGAGCGGTCTCAGGGTAGTATTCAGAAGAAACTTTCTTAGATCTTTCAAAGAGAAGCCAAGCCTCAGGTCAGTGCTACCGCACAGCAGAGAGGCGGCAAACAACGACGAATTCTAGAATATATAGGTTATGCTTATCCTCAGGTCAGTGCGACCGTACAACAGAGAGGCACATAACCTATCTTCTTGTTTGAGCAATTCAATCTTCTTGCACAGATCTCACCAACAACATAAGTTATTAGTTTGATTGCATTTGCATTTTTATGTGCTTTTGCTCATGCTTTGGTCTTACGCACACATTTGTGGCGTTTATTTTGCTCGTCACCCCTTATTGGAATCTTGTTGATTGTGTTAACCAGGGATAAGATGTACCCACAGCTAGTCAAATATTTTAGTTTAATCTTGAGATCACCAAAAGGTCTAGTCATCTATTGTGTTGAATCTACCAACATATCATCTGTGGTCTAGCAACCTCTAGGTCTACTTTCTTTGTGTTACCTTAGTAGTAGCTAGCTTATCTATCATATTTCCTTTTATATAGCTCAGACTACACAGACTTATACTTGAGCTTTGCATATTTTCAATTTTGATATCTACTTTCTTTGAGTTTGTTCCTGTGTACTATCATATTCAAAGATTGAATCAGTATCACACATATGATCTTATTTGTATCAGCTTGCCTCTCCTTCTCCATTGTTTTATATTACTGCCTAAACCTATTCTCCCCTAAAATTATAAAATCGTCATAGATTAGCGTTGTAGGATTTTAATTGGCAAGGAAATAAACTAATTGTAATTAAACTACTTAAAATTAAGCAAATAAAATAAAATAAAATAAAACTAAAAAATTTGAAAAAATAAAGGAACTAGACACGATGCATCGGACTATACATGGGCATCTTCAGGAATGACCTCACTTTTCTTTTTAACTCCGTTGACCTCTAACAAATATAAAAAACGTGGTTTGTCAAATGCCTTTGTATAGAGGTTAGCGCATTGAAAATCTATATTTATTTTTACCACATTGATTAAGTTCTTTTCAAAGCAATCACGTATAAGTGATATTTAATTCTGATGTGTTTGGTCTTAGGATGTTGGACTAGGTTTTTAGTGACTGCAATTGCAGCAGAATTATCAACAAAGATAGGAGTAGAAGAGAAATTCAAACCGTAATCCCGCATTTGCTGTTGAATCCATATGATTTGAGAACAGCAGCTTGCAGCAACAACGTATTCGGCTTCACAGGTTGACAATGCAACCGAGGTTTGCTTCTTACATGTCAGGTTACTAATCTTCTCCTAAATATCTGACACCCTACTGATGTAGACTTGTAGTTCATCTTGCAGCCGCCATAATCCGAGTTGCTATATGCTATAAGCTCAAAGTCATCATCATGAGAATACCATAACCCAAGTGTGGGTGTACCCTTCAGATAACGAAAAATCCTTTTGACCCCAATCAGATGGTTCACTTTAGGCTTTGCCTGATATCATGAACATAGACATGTAGCATACATGATATCAGGTCGAGAGGTAGTGAGATACATGAGAGATCCAATCATCCCTCGGTACATAGTGGCATCTACCAGATCACCGTTCTCTTCGGGTGCTACATCATGATTTGTAGCAAGTGGAGTTTCGGCTCGAGAAGCATTCTCCATGTCAAACCGACTGAGAATATCACCTACATACTTGGTCTGATGTAGGAAAATACCATTTGGTGTTTCATCCACCTGTAAACCGAGAAAGAATTTTATTTCTCCTAATGCACTCATCTCAAATTCCGTCTTCATTACTGCTTCAAACTCTTTACATAACTCTTCGTTCTTGGAACCAAAAATTATATCATCGACATAGATTTGTACCAACAGAATTCTCCATCTTTTTCTTTGATAAACAACGTACATTCAATGACTCCCCTGCAAAAACCATGTTTCACAAGATGAGTCAAGAGTTTCTCATATTAGGCCCTTGGAGCTTGGTGAAGTCTGTATAGCGCCTTGTCGAGTTTGTAAACTCTATCCCGATGATATGGATCCTCAAATCGCTCGGGTTGACTCACGTACATTGTCTCTCTGATCTCACCATGAAGGAACGCACTCTTCACATCTAGTTGATAAACTTTGATTTTCATATAGATGCATAGGCAAGGAAGATGCGTATGGCTTCCATCCTTGCCACAGGTGCAAACACTTCATTGTAGTCAATACCCTCAACTTGTCAAAAACCCAAGACAACAAGCCGAGCCTTGTTTCTGATGACCTTAGCACCTTTAGGTCTATCCACTAGAGTCCATACACCCAACTTCTTAAACTGAAGAAGTCTTCTTGCATGGCCCTCACTCAAGCCTCATCATTCAGTGCTTCACTAACATACTTTGGCTCAAATTGAGACACAAAGCAGCGGTAGACACCATCATGAAGGTATCCCTTTTCCATCACCGAGGCATAATTAGCTTAGTACAACTGATCCCTAGTCTGAACCCCTGATCTCACATATCCTATAATATTATCCAAAGGATGATAGCCATTTAGACGTGAGCCAGGAGTTGTTGGAACAACTACCTCAAATCAAGATTGTGAACAGTTGGTTCTGGATCTGAGGCAATAGGAGTTTGAGGTTCAAAAGGATCAAAACCATCACTGTTAGATGCTTGTGGACTTGTGGTAGTCGGAACCTGTGCATCCTGGTTGTTCTGATCATGTTCCACATTTTCTTCACCAGAGAAAGAGTCACTCATATCAAGTGCTCCCCCTGAGTTAGTAGATGATTAACTTTGTGAACTGGATGGTGTTGAATCTTAAGATGGTGTGGTCAAGACATCATACATCATCTTATTTGACAACTCGTCTTCTGAAGCAGAAAAAGGTATGTTGAAGGACTTGAAGAATCCATCATAGTCAAAGAAGTAAGCAGGCCCTTTTTCAATAGGTGGTGTGATGTATCTCTGAACATCAACGTTACACCATACCTCTACTTGACCCGTTGAGTTGTTGTAAACTCTCTTGTTCGGTATGTTGTATCCTAGAAAGATCCCTTCATCAACTTCTCACTGAATTTTCCCTCCTGAGTCTTCTTCAGTAGGGTGCACGGAGCGCCAAACAGCTCGAGATACTCTAAGTTAGGTTTACATCATTGTAATAACTTGTAGCACATTTTTCCATGGTGTTTGAATACCAGAACTCGATTAAGCGTATAACACACATATGCCACTGCTTCATTCCAAAATTGAATAGGCAGTTTCGAGTCTGCCAGCATAGTCCGTGCCATCTCTATCAAGCTGTGATTCTTCCGTTTAGCAACCCCGTTCATCTGAGGAGTGTAGGCAGAGGTAAATTGATGCACAATTCCCTTTTCCTTGCAATAGGCCTCCATCCACTGATTCTTGAACTTGGTTCCGTTGTCTGAGCGCACCGGTCGTACCTTCAGCTTGTATAGGGATTCCAGTGTAGTTACCAATTCCTTGAAGGAGTCAAACGTTTATACTTTGGATTTAAGAACATTACCCAAGAGAATCTTGAGTAGTCATCAGTAACTACATAACAATACAAGTCGCCTGCAATGCTTCTTGTACTGACTTGACCAAACAGATCCATGTGAAGGAGTTCAAGAGGAAGTTCTATCGAATGAACTTTCTTTTCCTTATGAGACTTCTTTGTCTGTTTGCCCTTTTTGCATACAACACAGAAATCTGGGAGTTGGAAGTTTTTTACATTTACTCCTCTCACAAGATCATTCTGGATCAAGTGATTCATTTTCCTCGGATTTATGTGTCCCATTCTCCTATGCCAGGAGATGGAGTCCTTCTCAGTAGCTTTGGACAAGAAGCATTGGACTTCACGATCCGTTGTGGAGGCCTTTGAGAGATCCAAAACATAAAGATCATTATATCTTGAAGCTGACATTAGGATTTGGTCCTCCGGGATCACGTAGTCTTTCTTCAGAAAGTAGCACTTCTTGTTGTCAAAGACTACTTTGAATCCTTTATCACATATTTGAGAAACTAAAAGTAAGTTATTTTGTAATTGTTGGACGTAGTTTACCATATCAAACTTAACTTTCTCATTTCCCACTTCCCCTTGGGCTGTGATGTACCCGCCTTTGTTTCCAGCAAATGAAACATGCCCTCCTTTGATTTGTAGGACGTTTGATAAGAGCTCTATTCCCTGTCATGTGCCTGGATGCTCCGTTATCTACAATCCACGTGTTAGTCTCAACACTATAGAAACACCCTACACATTCAAGAAAAACATTAGTTCATGTTAGGAACCCAAACCTTCACTGGCTTGGGTTTCCCTAAGGCATCACATATCATAAACTCAACCTATTATCCATTTGAGGTTGAGGGAAGCTCAGATTTTTGTTTGTTCTCATTTTCAGACGTTGTGGCGGATTTTTCTTTCCATAGACTAGCTTTGTGTAAGGCATGTTTATGATAAACAGACGACTGGCTGATGGGTTGAACTTTGGATTCACTATCCCTTTTAGGAGGCGTCACTGAGTTCCTCTTAAAAGATCTTGTTTCAGATGCAGGAAGTTCAACTTTCCTCCTCGGCGTCTGATAATAAGGACAATGAGACACAATGTGACCGTACTCTCCACAATTATAACAGGATCTGCTTTCAACTTTACGGTTTATATGTTTTGTTGGAGATGTAGATGTCACACGGTCAACCTTATTTTGTTTAGATTGAGACACTTCTTTGTTAGATGTATGATCGGGTTTTACAAACTTAATTGCTTTACCTGGTTTTACATCTTTTATTTCTTGTTTACCTAGACTTTGACATGATGCTTGTGATTGATTAGGTTTTGTAGTCCTTTTGGGTTCTGATTATACTTTGTTTGACCCTAACTTTAAATTAACCTTTTCAAACTCAATTTATAGGTTAACACAAGGTATCTTTCCTTTTGCCTTTGAAGTGGCCTCCTTTTGTTTAGCGTCAGATTCATTGGATTTACTTACGAAATCTGGATCACTAACAAGAGGAGTTGACACCACATGATCCTTGAATGGGTTATTGTTAATCATTTTACTTTTGGTGTTCATCAAGGTCTTAGGTGGTGGTGGAACCACTTTGTATCCCAATCCCTCCCCATTGTTTCTCTCTCTCACTAAGTGTTGGACAATGTGAGATGAGCTTGTCCAACTGTGCAGTTTTTGTTTTAAGGAGTTGACTTCTACTTCTAAAACTGCTTTCTGCTTCTTAGTGTCCTCTAGGGAGTTAAGATAGTACCTAAGACCCGTTCATGCGACTGGGCCATGCGAATGGACCATTCGTACGACTGGGCCATGCGAATGGACCATTCGTACGACTGGGCCATGCGAATGGACCATTCGTACGACTGGACCATGCGAATTAGCCATTCGTACAACTGGACCAGTCGTATGTTCAGGCGTGCGACTGGACTAGTCGTATGTTCAATCGCATGAATGAGCCATCCGCATTAACTCATTCGCATTTGTTCCAGACTAAAAAAATATGGAACAGCTTCTTGCACGGATTTGAAGATGAGCAAAACATATTCACCTAGAGGTTCGTTTGTCAAATAAGTTCGATGTGTACCCCATTATTCGTCGGATTTCTAGAATAGGTGAATGTAATTGGAACACGAAAGAGAGAAGAGAAGATGTCAGCAGTTGTTGCTGATTTTGTGGGGTAGTCAGGAGCATCTGACTACTTATGGCCAATCAAGTTATATTTATCTGCACAGAATGGATTCTGCTTCTTAGGGGGAATCCTTGTATATAGAAAGTGAAGACGCAATCAGAAAGTGATAATGTGAACCGGTTTCCGATGATGAATCTTCGTGCGTGCTGATTTGGTTGATATTGTCAGCTGTGGATTGGAACCTTCAACCTTTTGCCCAATACATCGTGTCAAGACGCACGGAGAGCACAATGTCTATATATTGGGATATGCTTAATGTGAGGGGGAATTTTTGCAGGTGGTGATGTTAATCAGGTTAGCCTGTGTGAAGATTGAAACAATGGAAAACTGTTCGTATCATTATCTGGAAAAATCAGTCATATGGGGAATCTTGCTGCTGTGATGGTGTTCTGCAAAGTAAACGAAAGCTATTGTGCCTAAAATCATTTTCAGGGATGTGGTAGTAACCTGACGGATCGGCAATGTTGGCTAAAATGGTTTCGTTTGATTCTATTGGCAACCAGAGCAAAGATTGACTGAAGATTGTAGGAGGTGTTATCTACTATTCGCAAGCAACGTACAAGGGGGAAGTTGTTGGAGCATATATAGTCATATATAGTGTGTCCGTCGCTTGTCGAATAGTCTAGGCTTAATGTTATACACCTGATATGTAGTAAACACATGAAACTGGGTCATTCGCAGGAGCATATGCGAATGAGACTCGGTCGTACGACTGAGCCATGCTAATGGACCAGCCATGTGACTAAGAGATGCGATTGGGACATTCGTAAGACTGAACCATAAGTATGGTCCAGTCGTACGATTGAACCATACGCATGGTCCAGTCGTACGATTGAACCATACGCATGGTCCAATCGCACGAATGGGCCCAGTCACATCTAATATGCGCCGAGGCCTATATATACCAGTTTTAATGTGTAGAAGGGGGGACAGAGAGTCTGCCGGAGCCTAGGGCTGCCAGATGAGAGGGGAGATCATGCTCGATCTTCCCCTTGCCAAGAGTCTTGATTCTTATGTTGTAACGAACTTGTAATCGTTAGGTTTTATCAATGAAACCATTCAATTATAGTTCGTGTTATTGTTTGACTTTGGTTTGTGCTGTTGTTTATCCTTCCGTCAAGAACATGCTCGGATGTTTATCGATCCGGCGAAAAACCGACTTCAAAATTTCGGTCATACCTCTTCTCCAACGCATCCCATAATTTCTTTGCTTGAATGAGCAAAGC
Source organism: Flaveria trinervia (assembly GCA_025506515.1). Lineage (NCBI taxonomy): Eukaryota > Viridiplantae > Streptophyta > Magnoliopsida > Asterales > Asteraceae > Flaveria > Flaveria trinervia. Next base: position 61,349,616 of record CM046455.1, read on the forward strand.
GTAGACTTTCTTCTCAGTGTTGTGTTTTACTTTCTGTGCATCCGATATGCCACCTAGTGTAAGCTTGACTCCGTCAGCTCCTACTGGCATGATGTACCCCGACTCTATTGCTTCCCACAAATTTGTATCTACTCTATTTAAGTAGATTTCAAAACGTTGCTTCCATTGGGGTAGTCATCTAACGTGATAAGCTTCCGAGGTTTATTATGAATTCCCACTTCATTCTGCAATAGCGGTAGATTTTGAATACGTGTATCTCTACTTGCTGTGTATGCTGAAAATTGGTCCTCCATTTCACTTAACTTTACTATTTAACAAACTGCTGATGTACGCGAATGAAGGTATGCGATTGGGCTTATTCGGGCGATTAAACAAATGCGGATGGTTCAATGGTGCGACTGAACAAATACGGATGAGTCAGTCGGCCGAATGAACTAATGCGGTTGAACAGTTCGAATGAGGTTCTCAGTCGTATTAATGAGGGTACGAATGAGTTCAATCATGCAGTTGGAGAATGCGACTGAACTCAGTCGTGCGATTGAGCCAATCATGCGACTGAACTTGCTGAAGTTTGATAATTCGTAGGTTAAATGTGTTTTGGCCGTAAAAACTCGAATTTTAACAACCCTAATCGTCGTATGCCGGAAAAACTAAACTTTTAGGTCAGGAAATGTCTAAGACTCTGTTAGACAGAAAAAGATTGCGTTTTTGATGAAAAACACAATTTTCGTATCAAAACTATTAAATCAACACGTAATCAAGAGCCAATGCTCTGATACCACTTGTTAGGATCTGGTATTTGAACGAAACACCAACTGATTAACGTGTTAAACCAAACCCAATAGTGCGGAATCCTATTTGGTTGGCGATCCAATCAGTGAGAACGCACGTAGACACAATAATGTATTGAATCTAACGTCAAGAATCGATTAGGAATCGATCTACAGCATTCTATGAACTTGGAGTATGAACTTAGAGGCTTCTGTACGGCTAGGGTACGTCTGGAGTTGAAGTGTATTCAATGCTTTTGTTTTTCCACGAATTAAGTGGTATTTCTATGTTAGGGTTGCTCATTCGGGTGACTGAACCATTAGCATGGTTCATTCGTGCGATTGAGCCATGCGGTTGATCCATTCATGACTGGGTGTTCAGTCGTGTGAATGAGTCAGTCACATGAAGTTGTTCAGGCGTATGAACTATTTAGGCTCATGGACACTCAGTCGCATGGCCATTCGGACACATGACCACTATTGGGGTGCATGTTCCAGTCGGACGCATGAGAACTTCACTTAACCAAGTTTGAATGTATTCATTATTATAACATTATGTATATCAATTCAAATAATCACAAACCTATATAATCTAGTCAATATTCGTTACACAACTCATTAATGAAATATTAAACATTTATAAATCACAACCAAACATTCTTATTTCATTAAGTACCCAATATTACATCAGTGTAAGACATTCAAGACATATTACATTAAGATCAGGATCTAGGTACATATATGTATCAACAATTATCTTCCACTTTACGTTACATAATACTTTCATTTCATTCATCAACATCCATGTAAAGCCATGGAAACAAACATACTAAGGAACATCATCATACACAGTCATCATCATCATACAGGGCATCATACACACATAGCATACATCATACATACCATCATGCATAACATCATACACATCATTCCAAAGCATCAATCATACATCATAACATCTATGACCTCAAAAGTCAGCTTACATGAACCCCTGGAAATATCCCAAGTCAAAGCCTACATTCATCTTTTTCCCCAGAAAGTCAGAAAACATTCTAAGGGTTCAACCTCATTTGTCTTTTGTTCATCCGCATTTGCTATAGTTCATCCGCATTTGTTTTACTTCATCCGCATGTGTTCATGTCCATCTGCATTTGTTCATCCGCATTGACCTTACTCATCCGCATTTCCCATACTTAGCCAACGTTCATCCGCATTTCATCCAATACTCATCCGTATTGACTTACTTAGTGGTTAATGCTCATCCGCATTAACTGCTCATCTGCATTGACTTCCATTACTCATCCGCATTAACTTACTTAATAGTTAATGCTCATCCGTATTAACTGCTCATCCGCATTGACTTCCATTACTCATCCGCATTTCTTCTGCATACTTAGGCAGATTCTAAAACTGAATTTATGAGCCTTAAACATCAGATTTCTGTTCCCAATCACCATCCATCATGTTCTAAGCTTAAGTCTTACCTTCTTAGCCTTAAAAACACCATCATACATCATCAAGCATGAACATAGCCAATCATTACATCATAACATCAACATACACACATTCATACACGGGTTCAAAACCCAGTTTAATGAAAACATACATTCATGCATTTCCAGCCTCAAAACAGTTAAGAACCACTAAATGAGGGGTTCTAGAACTCACCTTAGCAGCTCTTGAGTATGGCTTCTTCCAAACTCGTTTGCAATTGAGTTCAACCGCCTAGAAACCCACTAAAAACATACCCGAACACATACAAACATACATAAGCATAAACCTGAGGATAAAACAAGTCAAGAACCTCATGAACACATGAATTCTTACTTTGAATTCGAATTCTTTCTTGTTCTTCCTTTAAAACCGAGAGTTTCAGCCCCTCTCGCTCTCTCTACCAATATCTGATTGAAAAGGTGTGATGTGACCATTTAGGCGGCCATACCACCTTTATCACCAACTTAAACTTTTTGTCCTTTTTGTCACTTTTAACCCCTAGACTTGGGTTTTATTTATTTTCCTTCTTTTTACTTCACTTTATTCTTTCTTTCTTTGTCTTTAAAAGTAACCAGGCGTTACAATCATACGACTGAGGTTCATGAGACATGTCTATTCGCATCTTGCTCTGTTTGACACCATAACTTTGAATCTTTGTCAAAATGTTACAAAACACTTCGTGTTTAGATTCATTAGGTTCGCAGGGACTCGAAATAGCACTTAGTGTCATTTACATCAACGTTTATGTCCATTTAAGTGATCTATTTTAGGGTATCGTCCCGGTTCTTGATTTTAATCATTTTGGTCATTGTGGGCTCGATTAATCCATTCATTTGATCAGATTTCAGTTTCAAAATACCTAAGATGAATGGAAATCAATTAGGATGACAATCAGAGAGTAATCACAATAATCGAATTTTGGCAGAGTGTATGTGTATTCAGTGGTTTTTTTTGAGAGTTTTGAAGGGTGGTAAGAAATACGACCGACTGACTCCCTTTTTATACTGTTTTAAGTTTCAGTCGTGTGACTGGACCAATACGCATGATTCATTCGTGCGACTGGGGTTCAGTCGTGCGCCCAACTCAAACTCCTTCATCCATTTGTACAATTAGATCATTTTTGATCCAATCGCATAGTTGACCCATACTCATGGTCCAATCGTGTGATTGGCTCATACTTATGATTCAAGCGTGAGATTGGCTCATACTTATGATTCAATCGTGCAATTGGCTCATACTTATGATTCAATCGTGCGATTGGCTCATACTTATGAGTTTGACTTCATACATTTCCATACACTCAAAATTTAACTTTTGATATATAACATTATGACCAATGATCATCTCAAACATGACCCTTTTAACAGAAAATCATTTGATCACCTTAGATGTGATCCTTTTTAATTGAAAGCCAATTGGTCACCTCAGACGTGATCCTTTTAATTTGTGATTCACAGAGTTCGTCTAGTTATATAGTCTGACATTGACGCAAAGAAGATAACAAAAACAGAAAACAACTTGAATTAAAACAAAACAATACATATTTTTGTGTTTGGGGTTTGAGGTGGATTCTGACCTTTTAGAAATCATCTAATCGATTTTTCTTCCTAAGTAGAACAGCTTCAATTAATTTTTATTATTTCTGGAAAGATTTATATGGAATCATACAGGTATATCATAATCATTTGGGACCCTTTTAAATGTATTTGGATACTATATTCTTATTTGTCTAAGAGTCAATAGCACTTTTAGGAAATCATACTAAAGCTATAAGATGCACACAGTGATTTTGACTGTCGAGAGTTGCAGCCACGATGATTGTCAGTATATTTGTCCACTTAAATCCATACACAGATTTTTGACTCACATTGGTGATAAGTTAGGTTATATTATTTCAACAAGCATTTGTGGATCCCACACTTATATGGTAATCAACATTCCTCAGGAGATTGTTGAGCGGTCTACGGGTATTTGACAAGAAGAAACTATTCTAAGAGCTTTCAAAGAGATGCCAAGCCTTAAGTTAGTGCCATCGCACAGCAGAGAGGCGCAAACAACAATGAATTCTAGAATATTTAGGTTATGTTTATCCTCAGGTCAGTGCCATCACACAGCAGAGAGGCACACAACCTATCTTCTTGTTAGAGCATTCTTTTCTTTTGTACATAACGCACCAACAATATTAGTCATTAGCTTAATTGCGCTTAACAGTTTTTCCATGTGCTTTGCTCATGTTTATGGTCATCCGCACACATTTGTGGCGTTTCTTTTGCTTGTCACCCCTTATTGGAAATGCGTTGATTGTGTTAACCAGGGATAAGATGAAAACCCACAGCTAGTTGAGCAAATTAGTTTCAATTTGATTCACCAATGAAGTCTACTCGTCTATTGTGTTGAATCTACCGACATATCATATAATGAACTAGCAACCCCTAGGCCTACTTTCTCTATGTTACCTCAGCAGTAACTAGTTTACTATCATTTTTCATTTATTTTTCTTAGACTTCTCAGACTTGTGATTTGAATATAGCATTTTGATCATTTAAATTCTTTGATGTCCCAAACAATTAGTTCCATGTGTACTACCATTTTTATAATTTTTGAATCAATATCATAGATTTGATTTCTTTGCTTTCAGCTTTTTTGCCCCCCCCCCCCTTTTTAAGTAATTAAATACTGAAACTAAACCTCCCCCTAAAATTCTAAAACCGAAAATATTTTTGTGTTTTTGATTTTGAAAGACAGGAAAATAAAATTTACAAAATAAGAAAAATTGGCGGACTAAGAACTCGATTCTTCTGGAATTACATCACTTTTCTTTTTCACGCCATTGACCTCCAAAAGATAGAAAACCCGAGGTTTGTCAAAAGCTTTTGTGTAGATGTTGGCGCGTTAAGAATCCGTATTAATTTTAACAACATCGATTAATTGCTTTTCAAAACAATCATATATAAAGTGATATTTAATACCGCAGTGTTTAGTTTTTGGGTGTTTGACCGGATTTTTGGTGACAGCTATTGCAACAGAATTATCAACAAAGATAGGGATGTAAGCAAATTACAAACCGTAGTCTCGCATTTACTATTGAATCCAAATGATTTGAGAACAGCAACTTGCAGCAGCAACATATTCAGCTTCACATGTTGACAGAGCAATAGATGTTTGCTTCTTACACTGCCAGGTTACTAATCGTCTTCCAAAGAACTAACATCCCGCTGATGTTGACTTGTAATTCATCTTGCAACCACCATAGTCCGAGTCACCATACGCTGTAAGCTCAAAGTCATCATCATAAGATACCACAACCCGAGTGTTGGAGTACCCTTCAGATAATGAAAGTTCCTTTTTACCCCAATTAGATGATTCACTTTTGGTTTAGCATAATATCTGGAACAAAGACACTTGCGTACATAATATCAAGATGAGAGGCTGTGAGGTACATCAGAGATCCGATCATTCCTCGGTACATAGTGGCATCAGCCAGATCACCATTTTCATCAGGTACCACATCGTGGTTCGTTGCAAGTGGAGTCCTAGCAACCGTTGCATTCTCTAAGTTGAATTGACGAAGGATATCTCCTACATATTTGACTGATGCAGGAAGATTCCATTTGGTGTCTGATCCACCAGTAACCCAAGAAAAAACTTAATCTCTCCCATGGCACATTTCAAACTCAACTTTCATCACTGAATCGAATTCTTTACACAATTCTTCATTTTTGGAACCGAAGATTATGTCATCCACATATATCTGGACCAGTAGTAAATCACCATATTTCTTTTTGATGAACAACGTACAGTCAATAACCCCTCTGCGAAAACCATGTTACACCAGGTGAGTAGAGTTTTCTCATACCAGGCTCGAAGGGCTTGATGAAGTCGTTAAAGAGCCTTGTCCAGTTTATAACTCTATCCCGATGATAAGGATCCTCAATCCTTCGGGTTGACTAACGTACTCCGTTTCATGGATTTCACATGACGGAATGCACTTTTCACATCCAATTGATAAAGTTTGATCTTCATGTAGGATGCATAGGCTAAGAAGATACGAATTGCTTCCATCCATGTCATAAGTGCAAACACTTCATTGTAGTCAATGCCTTCGACTTGTCTAAACCCTTGAACAACAAGTCGGGCCTTGTTTCTGATTATACCCCTGGTCATCTTTCTTACACTTAAGAACCCATTTAGTGCCAATCACCTTTGCACCTTATGGTCTGTCCACAAGATTCCATACTCCTAACTTCTTGAACTAAAGGAGTTCTTCTTGCATAGCACTAACCCATGCTTCATTGTTTAAAGCTTCACTTACATATTTTTGCTCAAATTGAGACACAAAACATCGATACACTGTCGTGTAGATATCCTTTTTCCATGACTGCAGCATAATCAGCTGAGTATAGCTGATTTTGTGTCTGAACTCCCGATAGAATATCCAGATGATGTTGTCCAGGGGATGATGCACATTAACTCGAGTTCCGGGAGTGGTGGGAAAAGCTACCTCATTATCCAGATTTTGAATCCCAGGTTCAGTTTCTATGGCTAGAGTATGGGGTTCAGAAGTTCCAGAGGCATCAAGATCAGATGTTTGTGTACTTTCGATAATGGAAACTTGTTCCTCCTGGTCCACATTTGCAGTTTTAACTGCTTCATCATCAGAGGAAGACTCACTTACCTCAAGCTCTCCCCTTGAAGGGCTAGAAGTATCGTCTAATGGAACCGATGATGTCGAGTCTAGTCTAGGAGTATTCAGAACATCGTACATCATTCGAGCAGATAACTAATCATCAAGATGAGAAGGAGGTAGATTGAAGGACTTGAAAAATCCATCATAGTCAAAGAAGAAGGAAGGTCCTTTGCCAGTAGGGGGTGGTTATCTTTGGACATCAACATTGCACCACACTTCTACCTGACGCATTAAGTTGTTATAAACTCTCTTGTCTGGTATGCTATATCCGAGAAATATACCTTCTTCTACCTTCTCACAAGACTTCCCAGTCTGAGTTTTCTTTAACAACATGCACGGTGCTCCAAATGGTTCTAGATACTCCAAGTTGGGTTTACATTGCTAGAGCAATTCATAACACGTTTTTCCATGACGTTTGACCACTAAGACTCGATTGAGAGTGTAGCATGCATTAGCCACTACCTCGTTCCAGAATTGAATAGGCAGTTTAGAGTCGGCTAACATTGTCCTTGCTGTCTCTATCAAGCTCTGATTCTTTCTTTCAGCAACCCCATTCATCTGTGGAGTGTATGTAGAAGTAAATTGATAAACAATTCCTTTCTCTCGGCAGAATGCCTCCATCCACTGATTCATGAACTCTATTTCGTTATCTGATTGAATTTTTCTTACTTTCAGCTTGTAGAGTGATTCCAATGTAGTGACTAGATGCTTGAATGATTCAAAAGTCTTTGACTTGGCTTTTAGAAATATCACCCAAGAGAATCGTGAGTAATCATCAGTTACTACAAAGCAATACTAATATCCAGCAATGCTCTTTGTGCTGACTGGGCCAAACAGATCCATGTGTAGAAGCTCAAGAGGAATGTCGATATAATTAACTTTCATTGCTTTGTGAGACTTCTTGCTTTGTTTCCCTTTCTTACATGCTACGTAGAAATCTCGGAGCTGGAAATTCTTGATTATAACTCCATTCACCAAATCATTCTGAACCAAATGATTCATCTTCCTGGGATTAATATGTCCCATTCTCCTATGCCAGGAGACTAAATCTCTCTTTGTTGCCTTTGACAAGAAGCACTAGACAGTAGACTCAGTTGTGGAGGCTTTTGATAGATCCAAGACATACAGATCGTTATATCTTAAAGCTGACATTAGAATTTTATTCTCCTTGATAAAATACTCCTTCTTCATATGTAGCACTTCTTGTTATCAAACACAACCTTGAATCCCTTATCACAGATTTGGGAAATAGAAAGTAAGTTGTTTTGAAGTTTTTGAACATAGTGACCTTGTCAAACCTTCACTTTCTCGTTTCCCACTTCGCCTTGTGCGGTGATGTAACCTCCTTTATTCCTAGCGAATGATACGTGTCCCTTTAATTGCTTGACATTGAAAAGGAGAGATGAATTCTCGGTCATGTGCCTGGAAGCCCCTACCATATCTAGGTATTAGTGATAGCGCTATAGCGGACACCCTGCACATGCAAAGGAATTTATTAGTTCAGGTTTGGGACCCAAACCTTAACTGACTTGGGTGTCCCAGTGGTATCACACATCATGAACTCAACCCACTGTTCTTCAGAGGATGAGGGTACATCTTTCTTATTCTTGTTCTCACTAATAGACACATTACTTTTTCTTCTTCCATAAACCAGTATTGTGTAAGGCTTGTTTGTGGTAAACAGACAACTGGCTTATGGTTTGAACTTTAGGTTCACTAATAATCTTAGGTGTCACCTTAGGTTACACATTAGATCTAATTTCAAAAAATCTTGGTTTTTTATCAAAAAGTTCAATTTTCTTTTTAGGTTTTTAATAATAAGGACAATTTGGAGAGATGTTCCTCGTCTTCCACAACTGTAGCAGGATCTCCCTTCGACAGTTTGAGGAAAGTTTTGATGTGGAGTTGAGTTTGGTCGGGGTTTGAGATATGTCCTGTTGGGTTGTTTCTCTTCCTTTTTAGGTGTTTCACCTTCTTTAACAAACAATTTTTTTTTAAATTTTGAGCATCTTTCACTTTCATTTATTTGGATTTTGATGATTAACACTTTTACGGTTTATTAGATTAGACCTCTTAGGTTCTGAAATTGACGTTTGTGAACCTGACCCTAAATTAACCTTTTTAATTTTCTCACTCAAATCCTCAACAGGTATCTTATTTGTTGATCCCAAAGTAGAATCCTTCTGTTTTGTGACAGATTTCACAGGTTTACCTATAGAATCTGGATCACTGACCAGAGGAGTAGACACCACATGATCCTTTACTAGATTATTATTAATTGGTCTACATTTAGTGTTAAAAGGATTGCATGTGGTGGTGGTACTACCCTATAACCCAGCCCTCCCCGGCATTTCGTTCTTTCACTAAGTTCTGAACTATATGAGAGGAACTTACCAAACTATGCAGTTTTTTTTAATGAATCAACTTCGACTTGCAAAAGTGCTATTTCCTTTTTAGTTTCCTCCAAAGAATTTAAATAGAACTTGATGTCATTTGATTGATTTAAGACAACAATCTTGGTTTCCCTTAGTTGTTTCTTTTCTTTGAAGCTGCATTCATTTTGTTTTAAAACATGATTTGCTTCAGTGCAGAGTTGTAAATCATTTACTAGATTATCATATGTTCTAATAACTCAGAAAATTTTAAATCAATGCTTTCCCTAAATTTATCACTTTCAGTACATGCTTGTTTTTCAAATAATTCGTCTTTAGAATAAACCTGTGTAGAACCAGACGAATCAGCCATCAAAGCAGTGTCAGACTCTTCAGTGACTGGAGATTCTGAGGTTGTAGCACTTAGCTCTTCTTCTTCAACCAAATGATCAATGACATCCATAGCTTCTTCGATATCTGAAAGTGTATGCTCAACTGTGATGTCCCATTCACTTGTAGATCTATCATCCAATGTATCAACTAAAGCAATGTTTGATTCACCATCATAAACGAATCGGAAGGACCAGTCTTGTCCTTCATCACTTTGAGCAGCCAAAGCCTTAGACTCTTTACTTGAAGATGAAGCTCCAATCTTATCTGTCTTGTCGGTTAAATGTAGGAAAAGGATTTCCATTTCCAGTCTTCTTTGGGTTTACGCACTCACGTTTGAAGTGCCCTTTTCACCACAATTGAAACACGTAACTTTGCTTTTGTCAAATCCAAATGTCGTATCTTTAATGGCAATCAAATTTTGCCCTGTCTTTTAACAAACTTCTTGGCTCTTCTTACAGCACTAGCCAAGGCCCACAAAATATCCATGCATTCTAGCTCAGTTTCATCAACTTGCTCGTAGTCCTCGTCAGCAAGATGATAGTTTCCAATCTTACCAGCAACTAATCCATCATAAGATTGAAAAACAACAACTAGAAGGTCCATGTGCTCTTTAGCAATTTCCACGGTCACACTTCCGAGATTCTCGGTCTTCAACTTTGTGATATTTGCCTCAGGAACTATGTATTGGGTTCCAGATGACCCTGACATTACGGTTCCTGATGCATTGCTTTGGGAAGGAGCAGAAGAGCTAGACACAAACGCCATTTGTAGTGGTGTACCTGAAGCAGCCAGAGTTGGAACTGAGTTGTATAGTGCAGGATTTTGAACATAGGATCCTTTCTTTGACTTGTATTTCATACGTAGTTCTTTCTCCCTTAACTTCAAAATGAAATCATTTATGTCTGAAGTAGCAAGAGTGTCATTTTGTCTCAGATTAGACACAAATGGATCCCATTTGTCTGGTAGACCATCAACAAAACTAGAGACTTTATCTTCCATGGATGTGGTCACGCCATGAGTGTGCAATTCACTCATCAGATGGTAGAATCGATCAATGATGTCATCCAAGCTCTCATTTCCACTCAAAGAGAAATTGTCAAATTCCTTCTTAAGAGCTTTTGCCTTTAGTGCTTTTAGAGTTGAATTTCCTTCATATCTCTTTTTCAAGGCCTCCTATAATTTCTTAGACTGCTTGTTCTCAGAGAACTGATGAAATATGCCCTTAGGTATAGACTGAGTCAACAAGCATATGCTTTCTTTATTATACAGAGTCTTCTAGGATTCACGCATTCCCCCCAAAGTCAATTTAACTCCATTAGCACTGATTGGTACCGTGTAACCAGTCTCAACGGATGTCCAAAGGTTTGGGTAAACTCCATTCAAGTAGATTTCAAACCGTTGTTTCCACTATGGGTATTCATCCAAAGTTAACAGCTTTGGTGTTTTGTTGTGGTTTCCAATCTCATTCTCCAGAAGTAGAAGGTTCTGGATGCACGAGTCCTTTCCAGCAGTGAATGCAGCAAACTGGTCTTTTGTTGCTTTAAACTTGGTAAACTTAGAACAAGGCAGATTCACTCGTGCGAATGAACTATGCGAATGGGTCACTGTGTGAATTAAAGATACAAATGAATTCATCGTGCGATTGGATTCAGTCGTGTGAATGACCAGGTGATTGTAATCAACCGACTAAGCTTCTTGACCGTGCGAATAAGAGATACGACTGAGTTCAGTCATACGAATGAGTGTATACGAATGGGTTCAGTCATATGAATGGTTCAATCGTTCGACTAAAGGCTATTGTGTTTGAAAATTCGAATATTTGATCACTTTGACAAAAAATACGAATTTTCCAGAAACCCTAATATGCCGTTTGATGAAAAATCAAAATTTTAACACACGCAATCATCAAAAACACCTTTTGAAGCAAAAAGGTGACTCTTTTGATTGAAAATATTAGTTTTAACACCAAAACCAATTGAATCCACGCAAAATCACGAGCCAAGCTCTGATACCACTTGTTAGGACCATTTTCGTATGGAGTACTAACGGATTCTGCGTGAGACCAAATCAAATAGTGCGGAATCCTATTTGATTGGCAATCCAATTAGTGAGAACAACAACCTGATCGATCTAACAATTAAGCAAACGTTAAGAATTGATTAGAAATCGATCATGAACGAACCATGAAGTTGGATAGGCTGTTTAGGTCGCTCTGGACGGCTAGGGTTGTGAATCTTCGAAGTCTCTTATTTTTTCACGAATTGTGTGGTATTTATAGGTTTTTAGTTTTCATTCATATGGCTAAACCATTAGCATGGTTCAGTCGTGCGATTGACTCATGCGGTTGATTCATACGCATGACTGAAGGTTCAGTCATGCGATTGAATCAATCTTATGTCTTAGTCATACGACTGATCCAGTCTCCTGGTTTAGTCATGCGACTGGTCCATAAGTATGATTCATTCGTATGTATGGTCCATTAGCATGAATAATCACCCGACTAAGTTGAACACATTTCTCAATCATTATTGACTTAGAACTATGTACAACAACCTCAAACCTATATATGATTTCATACATATGATTATACTAAATACAATAATAATATGAAATATTTAAAGACAAATAAACATCAAGAAGCATATCATATTTCATTAAGAATTCACATTACATATGTGTAAGAAATGAAAGACTTTTACAATTAAGAACATAAAGTAGGAACATGATGTATCAACAAAGATTACTACACAAGCTATGCTGAGGAGGGTATGATGACCATGTATAGCTTTTTGAAAGATCTTGTAAGCTACGAGGAGGCTGCCAAGGAAGAAAAGTGGGTGGTGAAAGGATCGAGTTCTAGTTTGATCAATTAGATTAGGATTTGCAGTGGAATAGCATACGAATTAGATGAAATTCTAGCAAGAATAATATGAATATTCAATTAAACAGTAACAGTTATAGAGAGAGATTTTTCTGCAAAAAGAATGTTTTCATTCATGCACAAACTTCCCGTGGGTGAAATTAGGTCAACATTCCTTTTGTAAGAAATGTGACATCAGCTGACGTCACTTGATAGTGACATCTAACTGATTTATACAAACAACTAAAAGTAAACTAAACTACTGAAGATGTCCACAACAACTGAGGACACCTTCATTAAAAGCTAAGTATAAACTAACATTACAACTACTGAAGTTATAACATCTGAAGTATAAGAACTTCAGATGTTTTACATAACATAAAACTATTGATTACAAACTACTGAAATGTAAACCATCACAACTATTGAAGAGAACTACTTTAGCTGTTGTGACAACTTCTGAGAACTTGATCTTCAGACTTTGTCTTCAAACTTTGTCTTCAGCAGTGGTCTTCAGACTTTGTCTTTAGACTTTGTCTTTAGCAGTTGTCTTCAAACTTTGTCTTCAGCAGTTGTTTTCAGACTTCGTCTTCAAACTTTGTCTTGAGCTGTTGTAGATCACTTCAGTTGTTTTGATGTCTGTGGGACTTAAAGGTTTTTCTGATAGGCTCATTGATTCTTTGGTCCAACAAACTCCCCCTGAACCAATGCAGCCAAAACCTTTAAAATTATTGAGGTCCCACTTATTGGCAGAAACAAAATTTGGATCAGCTCAGAATTCTTCAATATAAGCTCAGGCCAAGGAAGAGATTTCAGAAGGTTTGATTAGCAAAGGATGAATGGGAACTCTGTCTTGGGGAATTGGACATAGAGCTATTACCCCATCCATGAAACCTACTTCCCAATGATAAGTCTGTAAGACTCCCTGACATAGGCCTCAAGGAAAACAACTTGTTCTTCCATTATGAGTTTTTCAGCTCCACTTTCAAAGAAGAACTCAAGCCCATAGTACTCAGATAAGTACTTAATATGCTCTCCATTTTTCAACTCCACAGTTGTTATCTCTCTGTATGCAAACTCATCAGGATGAGTGCCTTCAAGCAATAACTGGAGCTCATTTCTTCTTATTTCTTCAAGCTTCTTGTAGATTAACCCCTTCTTTACCATTTTGTTTTCTAGTAAAGTTTGTGGAGTCATTTTATACTTGTAAGCTCTCTTGAAGTCATCAAGGATTTCCCAGGGTGACACTACAATGGCCAGCATTATCACAGCATCTACAATCTTCTTTACTTGGCCATTGTATCTACTTGGAATCTTCATTTTGTGAATTCTGTCACTTACTCTGGGGTCAGGCCAAATTCTCACTCTCTCTTTCTGATATTGGAATGTAAATCTAAGAGCATACAACCTCTGAGCATGTTTCTTCATAGCTTGTATGGATGAAGACTTGGGAAACTCTTTATCAATCATCCTTAACAGTTGCTCATCATGTTGTTTATGCTGTTCTTCTTCTTCAAGTTTGACTTTTACCATTTGCCTTTGGAAGTCAGGTGTGATTGTTATTGGTTGACTCCTAGGCTCAGACATTTTTATTTTAAGAACAGCAAAGAGTGGCAGACTATCATCCTCATCATCTTCTTCTTCTTCTTCCATCCTCAACACCCTTCTCTTCCTCTTAGGTGCATCATTGGTAATGGGTTCAGTAGGTTTCTTAGGTAAAGGAGTTGGTTTTGAGGGTTGTGAAGGTGGTTGTTTTGGTTTGGATGATAGTGCAGGCTGCTCTAGCATTTTGGATGTGAGTGAAGCTTTGGATAATTTTGCCATATCAGTCCTTTTCCCAACACCAGCTTCATCAAGAGCTTCTATGATCAATCCTTTGTTAAATACTTCAGAAGAACAGATTCTGGTGGTTATCTCCAAAATACTGTCTCTGGACCATGACTTTACTTCAATGATTGACCTTCCCATATGTTTTGATATAAATCTTGCCATAGTTTCCAGCCTTTCTCTTTCTTTCTCACTCCAACTTGCCCATCTTTGTTCAATTTCTTGAATCTCTAACCTTCTGATCTCAGAGTCAAGTTTGGCAGTGTCAAATCCATGTCTAAAGAGTTGATCAATAATCTTATCCATAGATCTGCTATGTTGCTCATCAGCTTCTTTGATCAATTCTTCTAACTTTTCTCAGTCTTTTTAGATCCTTCAGTCTTTTCAAAGCTTTTCTTCCTCTTATAGGTGATCATTTCCTTTTCTTTCCTCTCTTTTTTTGCTTCCTCTTCAGCTTTTTTTCTTTTGTCTACTTTCACTGACTTAGACTCCCCCTTTTTGGTGCATTGAGTTCAGGGGTGTGAATGTCAGAATGTCTCTTAGAAACAGCAGCATCAACTAAGATTGAAGATTTGAGGAAAGCCTCTCATCAATGGCTTGATGTATAGTGTTTGTGATTATGGAAGTGATGAGAGGTAAGGATGTTTGAAAGGCAGCAACCATTTGCTCAGAGGGGTTCTGTCCTTGAGAAATGGCACCTAAAGCAGAGGCTAGTGGCAAATTTGTTGAGAGTGGCTTAGTGTTTGGGATAGTTTCAGGAGAAACTGCCATCTGTGGGTGAATGTGGGCAGATGGACTTGTTTCTTGTGACATTTTGGCAAGCAGTTCCTGTAGTCTGCATACCTCAGTCTCAAGAATAGTATTGTGGGCTAGAACATCAAAGAAAAAGCCCAGGTCATCATCAGTCTGCTGAATCAGCTAACCTCCTGATGAAATTAGGATGAACATGTGCTGAGTGTAGATCAGTATTCACATGTGCCCCTATTTCTCGGAACTGGGGACTTCCTGCCTCAGGATGATGACCTTCATTGGCAGTTGCCTCTGGTGAGGACTTAGAAATGATACCATCTTCATCCTGATCATGTGCTGAACAAGGAGAAGAAGCGGCCTCACCAGATGTTCTAATCTCCTCCTCTACATAGAGAGATTGAACTCTGTAATCCCTGTGATGTGGGTTATCAGCTACATTATAATCCTCTCCCTCAATTGTTGAGGTTTTCCCAGTGGTAATTGGTTTCTAGGGAGGGGTAGAGGAATGTAGTTGAGTCAGCACTTGTGCAATAACCACAGTTGGGCTTGTAGGGGTGGCTTCAGTGGGAGATAGGTGTGAAAAGGATTGCACCTGGGGTGAATGGTGCTCTTCAATGGCAATCCTCTCAAGTGAGAGAGATTCCAGTAATGTGGTTTCCCCATTTTTGGTTGCATCAGGATCCTGTTGAGAGGATACCTGAGCGGTTTCAGCTGGTAGAGTCCTGGAAACTACAGGGGGATTACTACCCATAGGTTCAACCTGCCTTTGTGTTGCAGGGGCATCATCAGGGGACTCAACTCCCTGAGTAGCCTTTTTGGTTTGTTTGGAATAAGGTTTGGAGGGGACTTTGGATCTGGAGGATGAGGCTGTGGGTACCTTCTGCTTGGGTTTTAGCAGTTTGGCAGCCTCTTTGAGGTGTGGGTCAGAGTTGTGCCTGGAGTATACCTCTAGCAAAACTACCACAGTAGGGACTCCAAGGCCAACAGGGTCATCAGATTGTAACTGATTCATGATTATGGCCATAAGAAACCTTGGATATAATAACCATCTGTTAGCTACAGGTTTCATTGCCAGATCTTTTAATTCTAAAAATATAATTTCAGAAAAATTTAAGCTTTGGCGTTCAAGAATAGAATACAATACCTGCTAACACCTGGATGACATTTGATTCCATGAAGAGGTTTTGGGGGCAAGGCAAACATTGATCATGTGGAAGATTAGGCGTTCAGCATCATGAAAGTGCTTCTTCTGAATGGTTGTAGCACTTAGGTTGCCCTCATATCTATGGTTAATGAATGAGAGATCAATTATGCCCTTCGGGTATTTGGTGACAAAGGTAGCATCATTCAGATCTAGCGTTTGGCGAATGATAGCAGGAGTGACTACCACCTTTTTCTGGTTTACAAATGACTGGAGAGTGATCGCGACATCATTTTCACCAGTATAGATGGTAACATTTGTCCAGAATTGACGAAGAGAGTCGGGATAGATGGTGGGATTCAGAAGAAAAGCAGTTCGATACTGGGAATCATCCATCAGATCAATAGCATCATCAAACTTAGTCCAAAAGGTTGATTTTGTGAAGTAGGCAACACAGTTGTGTCGAGGTTTGATTTGCATGGTCGCCATTAATGGGAGATGAACGTTCAGAAATCGATTTATGAAAAGTTTGAAGTTAGGGTTAAGTATTTATAGGTTATGAAACGGCTGAAAGAAAACAGCTGAAAGTTTTGGTTTTAGTCATCTGTTGTTAGAAAACGACTGAAGACATGGTTTTAACTTTCAGATGTTGTAAACAACTGAAGACTTGGTGTTTGTCATCAGTAGTTGAAAACTACTGAAGACTTGGTTTTGGCTTCAGTTGTTTTGAAATGAAACAGCAGTTGTTTGAAACAATTGAAGAATAAACTTACTCATCAGTTGTTGTCGTCAATTCACATATCTCAGTTGTTTCATTTGACCTTAACACTTACTCAGCAGATTATCTGATTTTCAGATGTTTCATTGGTCATCAGTACTTATCTGTTAGAACAGGAGTCAGTAGTTGTAACCACTTCAGTACTTTGCAACAGATAAAGTACTTCAGTACTTTAAGGAATTTAGTCTTCAGTAGATATGAAAAACTGCTGAAGATAAAATAGCTTCAGTACCTATTTGTGACAGCTATATACTGATGCTCATCAGTACTTGGAGCTGAGATCATCAGTAGTTGTCAATTTATTCAAGCTGCAGCATACTAAGCCTTAGCACAAGATTTTGAAAAGTTGCATTGTCAAAAGGCTTAGTAAATATATCTGCAAGCTCATCAGCACTAGGAACAAACTTTGGATCAATCAGACCTTTTTCATAACAATCCCTGATAAAATGATGTCTGATCTCAATATGTTTGGTCCTAGAATGCTGGACAGGATTCTTAAAATACAAAGAGCTGAAGCACTGTCCATCAGTAAAGAAGTCTTAGTCTCTGTAATGTCATAATCCAGTAATTGATTCTGAAGCCAGAGTACCTGAGATGTAACTTGCAACAGCAATGTACTCTGCTTCAGCAGTGGATGTAGCAACAGAGGTTTGTTTCTTACTCTGCCAAGAAACTAAACAGTTGCCTAAAATTGGCATCCACCGGAGGTTGATTTTCTGGTTTATTACACCCTGCATAGTCACTATCAGAGAAAGCAACTAATTTACAAGAATGCCCAGTGGAATACCAAAGTCCTAGAGATTGAGTTCCTTGCAAATATCTAAAGATCCTTTTTACTGCAATCATATGGGATACTTTAGGTGCAACCTGAAATCTAGCACAGATACAAGTTGCAAACATGATGTCTGGTCTAGAAGCTGTAAGGTACATCAAGGAACCAATCATACATCTGTAAAGAGTTTCATCAACTGCTTTACCTTTCTGATCAGCATCCAGTTGTGTGGTGCTGCACATGGGAGTAAAGCAGGGCTTACAGTTTTGTAAATCAAACTTTTTCAACAAATCCTTTGTATATTTTGACTGATGAATGAAAGTACCATCAGCCTTTTGTTTGATTTGCAACCCCAGAAAGAACTGTAATTCTCCCATGGCACTCATTTCAAACTTGTGTTGCATTAACTTAGTAAAGACATCACACAACTGTGGATCAGAGGATGCAAAAATAATATCATCAACATAAATTTGAACAAGGAGCTTATGCATGCCTACTTCTTAATGAACAAGGTTTATCTATGGAGCCTCTAGTGAAATTATTTTGAAGAAGAAAGTTAGACAGTGTTTCATACCAGGCCTTAGGTTCTTGTTTTAGTCCATAAAGAGCCTTATCCAGCTTATACACCCAATCTGGATGTTTATGATCTTCAAAACCTGGTGGTTGGCACACATAAACCTCTCTTTTATTTTACCATATAAGAATGCACTTTTGACATCCATTTGAAAAACTTTGAGATTATGAAAGGCAGCATAAGCTAAAAACAATCAATTGCTTCCAGTCTGGCTACAGGGGCAAAGGTTTCATCATAATCAATACCTTCTTCTTGTGAAAACCCCTGTACAACCAGTCTGGCCTTGTTCTTGACAATTTGGCTGTTTTCATCAGTTTTATTCCTAAACACCCATTTAGTGCCTATGGCACACTTACCTTGGGGAAGAGGAACCAGTTCCCACACTTGCTGCTTTTGAAACTGAAGAAGCTCAAGTTGCATAGCTTCAACCCATCCATTGTCTCTTAATGCAATATGATAATTCTTTGGCTCTTGCTGACTGATGAAAAGAGCATAGAAGCAAAAGTTGGACAATTGATTTCTGGTTAAAACACCAGCATTGATGTCACCAATGATCTGAGACATGGGATGATTCTTCAGTTCTTGATACTCAATAAGATCTGTGCAAGTGTTTGTAGGTGATTCAGTAGCAACAGATGGAATGAGATGATAATTCAAATGAAGTAGAGGATTCAGAGATCTCATCAGCATTTGTTGTAGATGGAACTGCTGAAGCTACAGGAACATCAAGTTTAGTATACTCAGGCAGTTGATCACTAAAACTTGCATTTATACCAACAGATGGATAACAGGTTGCAGAAGATGATGGATTCACAGAACCTGCAACATTTGGAGACTGATAAGAAACATATTGCAGTATGTCCAGATCAAATAACTCCATAGGGTTTTGTGGGATTTTCTCCTTTGGAGATTCATTAAACTTTACATGCAAGGTTTCTTCTACAATCTTTGATCTGCAGTTAAAAACTCTGTATGCCTTGCAAGTAGAGGATACCCAACAAAGTACCCTGCATCCACCTTTGATTCAAACTTCTGAAGTGGATCCTTTGTGTTGAGAATATAACAGGGACACCCAAATGCTCTAAAAAGGAAATCAGAGGAGCCAAATGATGTAACACTTCATAAGGAGTCTTCATCAACCTTTGATTTACCAATACTCTATTTTTCACATAACAAGCTGTGTTAACAGCTTCAGCCCAAAAGATTAGTGGCAAACCAGAATCAGCCAACATTAACCTTGCAGCTTCAATAAGGGTCCTGTTCTTTCTCTCCACCACTCCATTTTGTTCAGGAGTTCTTGAAATGCTAAACTGCCTCTTGATTCCCTTAGAGAAATAGAATTCATTAAGTGTGTGATTTCTAAATTCTGTGCCATTATCACTCCTCACACACTTGACAGAAAGAGAATACTACTTTTCCACATGCAACACAAAGTAGATGATAATTTGACCAGCCTCATCTTTTGAATGTAAGAAGAAGGTCCATAAAAATCTGGAATAATCATCCACAATTACCAGACAGTATTTTTTCTTTGCCATGCTCATCACTCGTACTGGACCAAAAAGATATATGCAGTAATTGCAAGCAGGCAATGGACTTTGGTTCTTCTATTGGAGGGAATGATACTTTATGTTGCTTTCCTTTTAAACAAGCAGAGCAATTATCATCACATTTTAACTCCTTTAATGGCAGACCTCTCACTAAGCCATGAAGGATCAGCTGGTTCATGTTTCTAAGGTTCACATGACCAAGCCTTCTGTGCCAAAGCTCAGATTCCCGAGGATAGGCCTTGGAGAACAGACATGGATGGCCTTTTAAATCAATTTTCTTGGATAAGTCTAAGGCATATACTCTTCCAATCCTGTTGGCTTTCAGGAGAGTATGTTCATCCAATATCTTGTCAATCATATTCAGAACATTGAAAGACAGAATTCGACAGTTCTAACTGGTGAAAAGTGCAACATGCCCTTTATCACACATTTGACTAACACTCAACAAATTGTACTTGAGATTCTCCACATGGTTGACATCATCAAACCTTATTTCACCATTTGAAACAAAGCCTTTGCCGATGATGTAACCCTTAGCATCATTACCAAAAGATACAAATCTCTTCTTTCCTTGAGAGTAGTCATGAAGAAGAGATCTGCTCCTAGTCATATGCATAGATCCTCTACTGTCCACATACCAGATGCTTCTATGGCATGTTGAAGAACCCTGCATATATCACAACAACTAGTTAGCTTTTGAGACCCAAACCATTTTGGTTTTGGGTCTGTTCTCATCAACAGATTTTATACTAACTGATTTGTCATGATTAACAGCCTTTGAAGATGGAGATGGTGCTGAAAAGGATTCCTTTGATTTTGGCTTAGTTTTCCTTTTCAGTGGTTTAATCACAGGTACATCTATTTGGTTAACTCTCCCCAACAGATGTTGAACCATCATAACAAGTTGTGGCTGATTGGTTGTTAAAGCCTTCAATTCAGCAGACACATCAGTACTTGTTTTTGAATGGTTCCTGTGAACACCATGTCTCCTTTTTGAAAGACACAGACTTAGTCTGTTGTTTTGATACTCCTTGAGGAATATTTTCAGTTGTTTTATGATAAACCTCTTCTTCTGTTTAGATTTTTGTGAAGACTTTGGTTTATCAGGTTGAGATGTATGTGGCATAAACTTGGTTTCAAATTCATCTTTCATTTTATTAATTTTCTTATTAATGATTTTATCTTTGTTAAATTGGAACCCTTTCTGTACCAACATTCATCAGTGAGATGATTGAATAAACCACATATTTCACATGGCTTTTTCTTCATCTTCTGTTGATCAGCTGCCGAAGAAGATGAAACTACTGAAGGTGTGTTCTTCAGTACTTTCTTCCTCTCAGTACTTATGTGAAGTACTGAAGGATTTGTAACAACTGAAGACTTTCTCTTCAAAAGTTTTCTATCAGTACATTTGGATTTCCTGATAGACTTTTCAGCAGTTGTTAAACCATGTTTGGTTCCATTTGGTTTGAAATGTTCTTCAGGTGTTGTTACTTGCTCTTCAGTACTTTGAATACTTTTGAGACAACACCTGAAGTACTCAGCTTTTCTTTGATCATGTGTTCATCAGCAGTAGGACAATCAGCAGATTGATTAGCTGAGGTACTGTTACTGACTTCATCCTCTGATTGTACATTATCACTTGAGGATGAGACATATGATGATGTGGTTTGGGAATTGATTTCACCTTCAGATTTTACTTCTGTCTTAGGAGTAAAATCTGTAGGAGGTTTAGTGTGATTATATCCAATCCCAAACTTCACATTTGAAGCAGTTTGTTTATTGAGAAGCATTTCAAACCCCTTGCAAGATGTTACCCAGCGTTCACACTCCACTTGAGTAGCTGCAAGTGTTTCTTTGAGACTCTTGTGATTTTCTAAAATGACCTCTACCTTAGCCTTTTCATCAGTGATTTGGCATTTTAATTTGTAAATCTCATTATCTTTTTCTTTTAAAACAGACTCAAACTCAGCTTTTCTTTTGGAAATCACTTTTTCTAGGTCAAGTTTTTGATTAATTAAAGCTACATTTGCTTCTCTAATTGAGGCAAAAGCAGCTATGCATGACTCAGAGCACAACTTGGCCTTAGCCTCAGAAGATACTTATGGTACCTGTGATGATGAAGCATTTGAGCTTGAACCACCAGTAGACTCCAGGGCCATAAGAGCAAGATTTCCAAAAGGATTTTCACCACCATGTTGACCAGTACCAGAAAACATTTGTTCAGAATAACCAGAAAGATCATCTGGTAAACTAATCCAGTCAACAACACTAGGAGTGAAAAAGCTTTGATGTGATTGAGATTGAGATTGAGATTGTTGACTTGATTGAGATGGTGGAGGCTCAGGTAGGGCATGTGATTGTTGAGCTATGGGTACAGGAACCTGATTGGACTGTGGCATGTAAAAACAGGGATAAGGATATGGCATTTGACCTTGAGGAACAAAATATGCAGGAGATGATTGATTTTGTGAATGATGACCAGAACTAGTAGAATGTTGCCCTTTGTTTTGTGAATTATTGCTTGGAAAGGTCACAAAGGGTGCAGAAGAGTTAGATCCAGATGATCTACACTCTCTTGCAAAATGTCCAAGTCTGTGGCACTTGTGACACCTCAACTTGCTCTTGTCAAAACCAACTTTGGTTTTTCCAGAGAGACCAGGGAATTTTCTACCTGTCCTTTTGTAAAATTTTTGACATCTGATATTAACTAATGCCATTTGGCTCAAAATATCCATCTCTTCCAAATCATCATCAGCAATTCCTTTCAAATCATCCATCAAAAAGCACAAATTGTCACTATTACATCTTGAATTACAATCAATACCAGCAAAAGCATGATCTCCACTGTTTGAAGAGAAATCAATATGCTCATCATAGGAACTTTCTGATGTAGCATATTCTGACTCATGACCAACCAGAGCAGTATTCCTGGTACAAAATCATCAGTGAGCTTCCCAGATGAAGTCAGTTTTCTTTTCTGTTCTATCTCTCTTTCAAATGTTAGCAGTTTCCCATGAAGTTAGGTGAGAGATAGATTATCTAGATTTGCACTGGAGCGTAGGACAATGGTATATGTGTCCCATCTCTCAGGCAGGGATCTGAGAAATCTGTTGTTCATCTGACTGTTTGTATATTCATGTTTAACCATTTTCAACTCAGATATCAAACAGGAGAATGCTCAAACTGTTGAGTCGGTGACTCACCCTTTCTATGAGAGAATGTCTCATATTGCTGGGCAAGGATTTCTCTATTGTTTGCTAAGACCTCATCAGTTCCTCCAAATTGTTCTTTCAGAGCAACCCAGAGGTCATGTGCAGATTCATGATGCATAAGTCCAGAATAGATTTCATTCGGCAGTGCCATGGCCAGAATTCCATGGACTTTAGCATCAATTTCAAACAGTTTCAGATCTTCATCTGAATATTGCTCTTTCTTCTTTGGAATCATTTCATTGGTTTCCGGATTACTCACCATAGGCTTATATGGTCCATGAACCACAGATTTCCAACAACCTGAACTATTAACAGATAGGTGATGGAGCATTCGTCGTTACCATATGTTGTACTCACTCCTAACAAGCATCGGAGGCTTTGTTGAGGAGCCAGTATTGTAAGGATCATTGATTGATGCAACTATTTTCACCAATTCAAACAGGTTCAATAAGAGTTTAACAGATCTAACTCAAAAACTCAACAACATAGTTTGAAACAAGAAGAATCTCAAATTGATTCACAGGAAGCAACAGAAAAACAAACTCTATAACCAATTCTTGCAAATTTGCTAATTCGATCAAACTAAGATATCAAAAGAACAGTTTTAATGATCAATTGTTAAATCGATCAATGATTAACCTGCTCTGATACCATTTGAAAGGATCGAGTTCTAGTTTGATCAATTAGATTAGGATTTGCAGCGGAATAACACACGAATTAGACAAAATTCTAGCAAGAATAATATGAATATTCAATTAAACAGTAACAGTTATAGAGAGAGATTTTTCTGCAAAAAGAATATTTTCATTCATGCACAAACTTCCCGTGGGGGAAATTAGGTCAACATTCCTTTTATAAGGAATGTGACATCAGCTGACGTCACTTGATAGTGACATCTAACTGATTTTTACAAACAACTGAAAGTAAACTAAACTACTGAAGATGTCCACAACAACTGAGGACACCTTCATTAAAAGCTAAGTATAAACTAACATTACAACTACTGAAGTTATAACATCTGAAGTATAAGAACTTCAGATGTTTTACATAACATAAAACTACTAATTAAAAACTACTGAAATGTAAACCATCACAACTACTGAAGAGAACTACTTCAGCTGTTGTGACAACTTCTGAGAACTTGATCTTCAGACTTTGTCTTCAGACTTTGTCTTCAGTAGTTGTCTTCAGACTTTGTCTTCAGCTGTTGTAGATCACTTCAGTTGTTTTGATGTCTATGGGACTTAAAGGTTTTTCTGATCTGGCTCATTGGTTCTTTTGGTCCAACAGGTGGCAGCCATGAGAACCAAGATTGAGGCCATAGAAAGAAACAAGACTTGGGAATTGGTTAGTCTTGGGCCAGGTGTGAAAACGATTGGAGTTAAGTCGGTATACAAGACAAATCTAAACGAAAAAGGTGAAGTTGACAAGTACAAAGCAAGATTGGTTGTGAAGGGATATGCTCAGAAATAAGGGGTGGATTATACTTAAGTTTTCGTACCATATGGGATACTATTAGGATGTTCTTGGCTGTAGCTGCAATGAGGAATTGGGCAGTCTATCAACTAGATGTAAATAGTGCATTCTTACATGGAGAGTTGAAGGAAGCTATCCACATAAAACAACCAAAGGGTTTCCTTAAGAAAGGGGAGGAAGATAAGGTCTATAGACTCAAGAAGGCACTTTATGGTTTAAAAGCTTCTAGTGCTTGGTACCATAGTATTGAGTCTTATTTTGTGAGAGAAGGTTTTAAGAAAAACAACTTCGATCATACATTGTTCATAAGGAAAACCTTAGACAAGATTTTGATGGTAAGCTTGTATGTAGATGTCTTAATTTATGTGGGGAGCGATAAGATGATATGTGATGATTTTAAGGAATCCATGAAAAAGGAATTCGATATGACCGATTTGGGAAAGATGAGGTATTTTTGGGAGTGGTTAGGTAGACATAAACATCCATAGAAATTAATCAAAGGCAGTATGCTAAGGAAGTATTGAAGAGATTTGGAATGGAGGAATCAAATGTGGTTCATGTGTCCATGGTGCCAGGTGTTGTATTGACTAAGCTTGAATCAGGGGAGGAGGTCGATGAGTCATTGTACAAAAGCTTAGTTGGAAGTCTTATGTATTTAACTGTGTCCAGGCCAAATATCATGTATGTTGTGAGTCTCATTTCCAGGTTCATGTCAAGAGCACAAGAGGATCATTTTTATGATGTTAAAAGGATATTAAGATATGTCAAGGGAACTCACAACTATGGTTTAAGGTATGATAAGATAAAGAAAGATGGTTTGATTGTGTTCACTAATAGCAATTATGCTAGAGATAATGAAGATAGAAGGAGCACATTAGGACATGTATGCTTGCTTAGTGGTGCATCAGGGTTTGGTGTTCATGGAAGCAATAGGTTGTGACTTTATCCTCAACTGAAACGGAATATGTAGTTGTCGATTTATGTGCATGTCATCGTGTTTGGATGAGAGGCCTACTAGAGGAGATGGGAGATAAGACTGGGACTGTGACAATTCATTGTGATAATACTTCTACCATTAAGTTGTCAAAGAATCTAGTGATGCATCCAGTGAGGGGTTGGTGGATAAGCAGGTGGTCCAATTGGAGTTCTGTGGAACTAAACAACAAATAGCTGATGGGATGACTAAGCCAATCAAGGAAGATGTGTTCAATGAAATTCGAAGAGCTATGGGGGTGTGTGTTGTTGAACAAGATACTTGTGGGTAGTCTTGTTTATGGGAGGAGATGTTCAATTTGCATTAATAAAGTAATCATGCGTACGTGCATTAGGCTGGTGTACACATTCATGGCATGATTCCGCACGTTTGTTTTCTATTTTATTATTATTCCTTTGTTAACCAAGTCTTGGGAGTTTACGAAGTAGTCAGTAGAATGAGTCTTAGAAGTTTGTTTGAGTCTTCCTAGCATGTCGCGACTTTCCTTATTATTTGCTTTAGTTTGTTTCCGAACATTGTAATGGTCTGGCTATTTAAAGCCGATTATGTTAATAAATAAGAGCATGCACTGATATATTGTGTTTTGCTATACACTTGACACTTTAAATTTATGATTTACTCTTAAATTTTTTATTTAATTTTGTAGCTTTAGAAAGTTTTAATTTTAGAAACAAAACAAATAACATTTTCCCCATCATTCATCTACCATTGCCCTAATTATCCACCATATACATCGTGGGCGTTTGGGAGTGTTTATTTCTATCAACTTTTAATTTTTTAATTTTTAAAAAGTTAAAAAGTCATTTTATAATATTTAACAATATGATTATTATAAGTAAATAAGTTAATAAATGATTCGATACTAAGTTATTAACTCATTAAAAAAATCAATAAGTGAATAAGTTAGTTTTATTAAAGCATTCCCAAACATGCCTGTCGTTGCTAACCCTCACCTTCAATTTCTTTCGACTTTCAACAGCTTCAATCATCGCCTCTTTAGCCTTCAGTTCGAGCATCTTCAACCTCATTCCACCAGATTTTTCACCAATTAACATCATAATCAACTGCAGCAATGGGAAAAGCATCGAGAGATAAAAGGGTACTCTCTCTGTTTTCATATCTTTCTACTTTACGATTGATGTCCTCTTATACCTAATATAATGATATATGTATATAATGTGCACACAGGATATCTATTACCGCAAAGCAAAAGAAGAAGGCTGGCGTGCACGAAGTGCCTTTAAGCTCCTTCAAATTGATGAAGAGTTCAACATCTTTCAAGGTGCCATTAAAATTCACTCTAGATTATTATTATTATTATTAAGATGATGTTTTTTTTATATGTTTTTATTGTGATGCAATTAGCATTTGGCATAATATCATACACATATGTTAAATTTAAACTTTTAGGAGTTAAGCGTGTGGTAGATCTCTGTGCTGCACCTGGTAGCTGGAGTCAGGTTTGTTTATACCACTGATCCACTTTTAATTGCTGTTGATATTGTATTAATGTGTTATTCTTATTATTATTATTTGTTTGGTTTTTCTATGGTCTAGCATAATTGCATAAATGAAATGATCATTAACAGTTTGTGTTTTCGTTTGTAGTTTGTTTTGAGGTATTAGTATTGCATCTGTTGCGTTGAAAATTTACATTTTTTGTTGTAGGTTTTGAGTCGTAAGCTGTATCTCCCAGCTAAACAATCATCAGACCTTCCACTCATTGTGGCTATTGATTTACAACCCATGGCTCCGATTGAAGGTGTCATTCAAGTTCAAGGAGATATAACAAATGCTAGAACAGCTGAAGTGGTGTGTTGAAATCTTTTGCGTCTTTGTATTTGACTGCTTTTAAGAAACCGAAACATTAGATGGTCTTCTATGTATCCTTTTCATATTGTGCTTTTTTCATTATATATATTTTGCAGGTCATTAGGCATTTTGATGGATGCAAGGCTGACCTAGTTGTCTGTGACGGTGCTCCGGATGGTAAGATTACTAAAATTGTTCTGCGTATATGTTTTATTTATCATACAGCTGAGTATAATTTAAGGGTTTTGTTGATCACACTTTTGCCTTCCAAATGCAGTAACTGGACTTCATGACATGGATGAATTTGTTCAGTCACAACTGATATTGGCAGTAAGCATTTATAATTCTTGTTCAACCAATTTCATATGCTGTATTAGATAAAGCTTAAGCTTGCCATGTTTACATATATGTGAATCTCTAGATTTCATTCACTTTAATTTTATTTTTCAGGGATTAACAATTGTCACTCACATACTCAAAAAAGGTGGAAAGTTTATTGCAAAGATCTTCAGGGGGAAGGATACAAGCCTCCTATATTGTCAGGTGCAAAAATGTCTTTACGACTCCCAGATATGAGAAATAATAGCTAGCTTACTTATGTTAGATACAATCATGCTATTAAATAAAATGCATTTGTGGTATGGTATTACTGAAATGTCTTATGATCTGTTTTCTTGCAGCTAAAGCTATTTTTCACAGAAGTAACTCTTGCAAAACCGAAAAGTAGCCGGAATTCAAGCATAGGTGAGTTCCACTTGAACCTTGTTGTTTATTTGAGCAAGCTTGTAGCAGCCTCCGGCCCACCAAAGTGGCCACAAAAATCTAATATTTTGTTTTGTTGAACTAAGTGTGTTATTATGATGGGAGAAAATGTGTATTACTGCCAGCAGAAAGAAATAATCTGGATTTGAGGTTTAGCCGTTGGGTAAATAGTCATTAGTAAGGACTCAGACAGTATATCCTAACTATTTACCAAAAAACTAAACCTCAAAATCCCAATTAATTTTTTATGCTGGCTCTTGTATTAGAATACAGAAGTGTGTTAGAATTTGGGTGGTTCTTTGTGTCTGTGGGGTGTGGTGGGGGATCCATTTAAGAGGTTTGAGCACTAGATGGCCCTTGGTTACTTTGCGTAGCTTAACTCTTTATTCACACTTATAATCTAGTCCAGACTTTCCATATGCCTAATATTCAAATTTCTAAGATATGTTTGGTACAAAATTTCTAAAGAGTTTACTCTGCAACCAACCTTATAGTGCTTATATCAAAGAAATTGTATACATACACATGTATCTATATGTGTGCAACATATAGTATTGGCATGCTTAGCTTTTTTGTCGCACAACTTGCATTAACATATTAATTATTATATTCCTGTACAGATTAAAAAATGGTTTCACACATCAAGAAGGACCTGCAAACTATATTGTCTTAGAGAAATTTTATGCTGATAATAAATAAAAATCTAGTTGGGATATTGATGGAAGTTGCAAGACGCCCTGGCTGGAATACCAACTACCAAGGGCGGTGCACTAGTGGTCTCATTTGTGGACTTATGTTTTTTTTGGCACTAGTGGTCTCATTTGTGGACTTATGTTTTTTTTGGCAATTTTGTGTCTATATTGCTCTAGAACTACATTTGCACATACTTCAGATTGAGTTCATAATCAAATTACCATTTTTACCCTTCAAATCATGGTCTATACTAGAGAAATACTCACATATGAGGAGTTTCACTGTTTTCAATCAAGTATAGATTATGGTGAAATACATCTTAAATGAATTTTTATAATGTTCTGGGCATACTTCAATCTTCCTTGCTATTTGCAGTTTGGGTCGTGTTGTGTAAATTCATGCTTGCATTGTTGCAAGTACTATCGTTGTGACTGCATGATTGCTTCCCTCATGAGTTATGACTATTTTTTTCTACCTTTTTTGGGTCAAAAACAGAGGCATTTGCTGTTTGCGAGAATTATTCACCTCCAGAAGGGTTCAATGAGAAGATTTGCATCGCCTCCTTGAGAAGGTCGGAACTCCATCTGGTGCAGACGATTTAGGTCTCTCTCTCTCTCTCTCTAGACACACACACACACACAATATTATTAGTTCTATTCTTCATGATCGTTTAATATTTATTCATCTTTGTTAAATGACAGATTGCAGTAGTGGATGGTTAGAAGGGCCAAACAAGGTTTATATACCATTTCTAGCTTGTGGGGACCTTAGTGGTTATGACTCGGACCGATCATATCCGCTTCCTAAAGCCCCTGATGGTTCCTACAAGATCTTAGACCCTGTGCAGCCTCCAATTGATCCCCCTTATAAGAGAGCTTTGGAAATGAAGAAAGCTTCAAACCATGGGTTATAAAAGCTTTCCCTTGATCCTTGATTCCTAATTAATCATCTGTTGCTGTCGCCAATTTGTACCTTAAGCAGATTAAGTTTTGTAATCATCCAAAGATCATTACAAGTAGAAGTTAGAAAAGAACATTTCAAAGAATGGTCTTTGATTGATTTTAGTGTCTTAGTGTCATTTAAGATAAATTTTACCAGATGAATTAAAGGATTTAAGATGATTTAATACAAGTGTACTTTTTGTTTTCGGTTTTGAGGTGATCATTAATCTTTTAGATTATGTGTTAATATGAATGTAATTACATGCAGCATCCCCATGTAAGATTATTGTTCGAATATACCCTAGTTTCTTTGATATATGTTATTTCGGATTGTTGTTTCTTATAATTCTAACTCTAGAATGATTGAGAAGACAGACGAATTAAAGAAACATGAAGAAGTGATATAGAAGAGGCGTTCGTCCTATCAAACACTGTAAGTTTCCTTGTTTGCATTTTCATAATTTGTGGGCTCATATCTCACTTTTGGTATGTACTCTACCTTCCTTTGTCATTAGATGATACGGGTGTTTGAGTTTCTTGAGTAACAACTTTCATGGGAACATCAATAATTACATGTTGTATATTAGGTAAACATGCTGAGAGATGCAGATTCTTGAACATCATCATTATTGTTCTCTACATAATAGTATGCAGTCATACTTCATAGGTATATACACCACCTAACAGTCACTTGCAGCCTCCTTTAATACTTGAACCACCCTCAGTGACATTTTGACACTTTGAACAACCCTCACAACGCTCGAACCACCTTTGATAACGCTTGAATCTCCCTCACCACTTTAATCACACTCTCAACAACACGTCTCAACATTCTTGCACAACCTCTTAAATTAGCTTTTCTTCTACGATGCTGTTTAATCCTTTTGAAATTGTATAGAGATCAATATTACCGCAAAATAAAGAAATCCAGCCAAAGCTATAGGGATTATTATACATCTCTTCCCATGGTTGTTAAAAAAAAGTTATCATTTGCATGTGCGTTCTAAAAATGAGCATCAATGGCTACAACCTTTTTTCATCCATCTTTCCTTTCAACCTTTAAATAGTACATACAACATAATTGTATATATAAATATAAAAGTATAATATGTAGAACTTAAGCTTTTGCGTTTAGTACATATAACCTATTAAAGTAGTTGCGTTTTGTGTAGATGGGGTCTAAAAGTTGGTTTTTCAAGATTTAAAAAAAAATTAATTTCACCTACATAATAATTACACTTTATTAAATTTTAGACCCAAAATCAATAACATCTTCTACTGTCTTTATATTTTGTGAAATTTCTAGCATCGTAACTGCTACAAATAAACCTAAATGATCCAAACAATCCGTTGAATTGGATCTACTATGCATAGCAACAAAACTTGTTCAACTGACCGCTGCAACAACAAAATGGTTTAAACCAACGCTCTCAAGTACAAAACCCGTTCCATCAAGCCAGGCACCAACCGATAATAGATTTTGATACATCCCAAGAATCTCCTATAGTGGAACAAATGGTTCTAAGTTGTTCCCTGTCAACCGCGATGGGATGGACGAACGAATGGCAGAGAAAATGGAAGCATTTAACTTGATAAATGATATGTTATCTTTAAAGAAAAATAAATAAAGAAATGAGGGAAGGCCTTAAAATACTCGCCGTCGACATCTCCCACGCTGAAGGACTTAAACGAGTACTTCCAGTTCCAGATGTCTAAAAGAATCCAATGCTGGAGAAGTATGGCCTCAAGTAGTTTTAGTTATATTAAATGTTTTGTTTTCTTTCTAAATTTTATGTTTTTATTTATTTATGTGAATTGTTATTTTAATGTAACATTAATCAAACATTCTTCAATTTTGAATTATATAAATTTACTATCAAAAAATGTTTAATTCTCACACCGATCACAATCACACGTATATTCTTTTAATGTGATGATCTTATGCAAGTGAAATGACTATCAAGTGATATGCACTTTAATTTCACCCAACTCTCACTCATATAGGTACACCCCTTGCTGTTGTAAGGAGCATAAAGCCATAAAGCAATTAATAATATTAGATGGTATGAGTAGGAAGTAATCAGTGAAATATATGTATATATATTTTCTAAAATAATTATTTGTGAATTGAATATTTAATCCATATTAACTATGCATAAATGAACACAAATGTTAACAAATTTGCATATTTCTCTTCCAATTTATGATAAGTATTTATCTTTAAATGAAGAGATAATTAGCCTTAAGGGATAAGGAATAGTATTACTAACTTGAGAATGAACAACTGTACAAAATTAGTAAGTTCCTACCTTCCGTTAGTGTCTTACACTTTGAAATGATAGAATGAGGTAAAAACTAAAGTTTTGTTCTTGTTCTTCACGTCAAGTGTTAACTAGCCTCGCATGGAACCATTGGATTCTTGTGGACTTGATAACATTGTTCAAAGAAGTCAAAAAAAAGTCCAAGTGGGCTTCAATCAAAGGTATAAATTTATATGATCACCTGTGTCTAAATTTTTTCAAACTATAAACTGTGGTTTAAAACGACAGAAGAATACTTCTTGATGGATATATCAGCGGTTATCACCAATAAATCAACAAATCCCCAAAAGATAATTAAATTTTAAATCGTTGTCGGTGTATCAACAGGGTTACCATTAGAGTTCCTTGAAAAACTTACCGTTAAATGGACAACTTAATCAACAATAAAAATAAAATTTGACAATTAGTTCCGAGACTAAGAGATTGGGCTATCGACCGGTATCAGTAGCTAGCGCGCTTGACTAAGAAGATAGAAAGGGCTTCAAGCTTTCGTTCTTAGACCTACCGGTGACCGGCTTCGGGAGACCTTTTCGATCTGATTCGTCTGGTATGCCGCTAAGAGAACACCCGAAGGAGACAGAGAAAGCCCTTCCGGGCGGGCGAAGGGTCCAAAGGACACATAGCCGGAATAAGTTACTTTTGAGATATTAATATGACTAATTTTTGAAAAGTAACTTTTCAAAACTTATTTTTTCACAAAATAAACAATCTCAAACATGAGTTAAGTTAGTAGATCTAGTGTTGTAGTGGTGCTTAAATTTAGGACTACATGTTTATTTTCTGCATAATATAAGTTTTCAAGTATGAATGAAAATAAAAGTTGAATATGATATTGGTTTTAAATATTTGTCAATGATCTATAGGAAGTTTCTTTAACTGATATCGGTCAAAACATTTAATTTTTCTTATAAGGCATAACTTAAAATATAAATTAATTTTATGCTTAACGTTTTTCGGATATAACTTTCTTAATTTCTTTTGGGGTATTTTTCGGCTATGACCAAATCCAAGACCAAAATCCATTGATGGCACGTTGCAAAATTTAAAATAATTCTGCAAAATTAGATTACATGTTAAATTCATCAAAACACAATTATATAAACTCTTGAAAACTCTCTAACTTTTACATTCTTCATCCTCGATCTCTCTATTGATTATAACTAATATATGTCACAGATGATCTTAGATTCTTTTTTTTGTTAAATTAGTTGCAATTGTATTAGCGTACCCCAAAGGTTAGAGTTCGAATTTGTTAAGCATATTCCTAAATCGATCAAACATAAATATTCTCTGTCAATTATATTCAGACAAACTTCTAAAAAATAAAAGATAAATTATAGTTGTATATTTTATTAGTAACACAAGACATTAACACCTAGCAAGACATAATTATAACATAACATGACTCATTAACATATAATTAGGCCCATAAGAGCAAATTAAGTGATGTATCATCAACCTAAATGATTCGCTAACTTAACATGACTCATTAACACATAATAAGGCAATCATGATACGTAAAATACTAATCAATTGATGAGTGCAAAAAGTATATATATTTTTTATAAATGATTTTCGCATTGATTTAGTTGTAATTTGTTATTACTTATACTAACTATACACAAAAGGTAAGTATACATGTCGTATGGTGATGTGTTGGTAAGAGACGAGTATCAATCCGTAGACACATCGAGCCTACTCAACAATCTATATAATCGACTATAAGATTTAGTTTTGTTTTAAGAAATGATAAGTTGCATTGATGTAACCAAATTTATAAATTTTTCAAAACAATAATTAAAATAAAAGTAAAAGTAAAATTAAGACTTTTGGGTTTTAAAATAGTGAATTAAGGCTATCATCCTAATTAGATTACACTTATGTAATTGTGATTAATGTTGTGATTTGATTAAAGATATAAGTTTAAGTAGTTATGTTAATGTTTATAAACGTGAACCTACACGGATTTCTCATCTGCAAGCTTCGTAGTGAAAAAGATACCAACATCAAGTAACTTATAATGGTGATGAAAGCCTAGAACAAGTATGGTATTCATATACAGGTCGGGAATGGTGATTAAAGGGTGGGGGTGTGTTTGGCCAATATGACCATGTGCTTGTCATAATTCGATATAAATTCGACCTATAAGGTTCAAGAGTCGTTAGCGGAGATCGCGGAAAATTTTTGTTAGAGTTATGGGGGCGTGCTTCATGGGGAATGGTCCCGTGATTAGCTTGTGGAGTACTACAAAAAGTTAAAAAAACCTATGTACAAGTGCCAGATTGTAGTTTCGGGTCCTCGACATGATCATTCCCTACACTTAGTCTTCATTGGGGCGGAGGTATAATTCCTCCGAGAAGATCTTAGACAGTCCATTGGTGTACGTTTTCAAACGTGACCATTTACCTTGAAACTTAATCTGTCATGGTTTTCAATTTCGATGGCACCGTTTGAAAAAAACGTCTTTAATCATATAAGTTCCAGACTATCAGGGTTTCAGCTTTGCAGGAAACAAACGTCAACAAGAATTTTACGGTAAGACGCATTCTCCCATGTAGAATCATTTAGTGTTCTTTAATCAGGAATCATGAAATTTTCTTGTTCTTTTTTTGTAAACCCTATAATTCTTGCAATCTTGTTTTCTTAGTTCCTTAGTTCATGGATTTGTAAAAAATGACTTTTACTTGCAACATGTTGATCCACATTTGGAGCTTTCAGTGCTTAATAGGTTTTGTGCTCGAGTTGCATAGGTAGATGACACAACTTCTCATAAACTAGTTTGAATGATGTAGTGCAGATAGGAGTCTTCACCGCCTCCTTCACTGAGGCTCTCAAATTAGCACTCTCATCACCACCCTCCGGATGAGGGGTCTCTGGTTCTTTATGAACCACCTTTTCGGCTCTAGGCCTTCCTCTCGTAACGCGTGGTTCAGCACCACGACCTCCACCACGTGAAGCTTTAGATGATTTACCACCGCCATCCCCACACACACGCTGAAAGATTCAAACACTAACACGGTCATTCAAGGGAACAACCCAGTTTATGTCAATTATAGTAAGTCCCTAATTACAGTGGCCAGTTGTGATTAGCCACTTACTTTACTCTTCATACTCCAAGCATTTTCTATCCTGACTACATCAGTATCTAATTCTACCAGCAACACATAACCACATCACATGCGCACATAATACCGGTTAATCATCAAGAAAATACCTAATGGCACACAACTACTTGGACTGGCATCCCTTCAGTTTAAGTTTAGGTTTATTTTGAAAATTTTACCCATTTCACTTAAACTTTGGCTCTGATACCAACTTGTAAGGCCCCGTCCCCGGGACGCTTACAGCTGGCCAATCATTGCTCATAAAACATATAATTACATTTATATTTCATAAAACATCGTAGCGGAACATTAAAATAACTTTTTCATTCATAATAACTGCTTCTGCAAGTTAATACGATCATTCATTACACATTTTCATTTGTTCGCATTACAATACAGAAATAGTAACAAAAGAATGCCATCCAAAATACCAATTATCTCTGTATCTCTTTATCTCTTTATCTCTTTCCGGATCAGTGTCATCAGCTATACCCAAACGTTTGCACAAAGCGGGTACTGGGCCGAAGATCATAAATGACTTCCATAACGCACATAGACTGGCTCCAGCACCGGGGCAAGCGAAAAAGATCTCATCTGTATATTACACCCCAAACGTATGTACAAAGTGGATACTGGGCCGAAGATCATAAATGATTTCCATAACGCACATAGCCTGGCACCAGCACCGGGGTGAGTAATAACTATAAACCATGTACTATATCACTGGTCAGTCACCAAGACTGGACCCCTACGTGTATCCTTAACGGTTAGCTAAACCACACACAGTTGAACTTACGACATTTTAGAGTCGTGCACCTCCGTACATTTTGCTTGCAAGCCTTTGTATACTTTCTCTTTTATTAATGCATGCATTCTATCATTATGTTCCTCTTTCATTATCTTTCACTTTACGTTACATAATGTTGATACATGTATGTCCCTAGATCATGATATGAATGTAATAGATCTTGTTTGTCTGATTCTGAGGTAATGCTTGGAATGATTAATGAAATGATATTGTTTGTTTGTTATTTATAATGTTTAATATTTCATTAATGAGTCGATGTTGAATTGGTTAATTAGGTTTGTGGTTGTTTGAATTGTTACACATTGACGTGAAGTCGAGGTCTCACGTAAATTTAATCCTAAATACAACCAACAGATAGTAGTAAGCAGGGTATCGAACACGAGGAGTTTGTGGATCGTATGTAACTAGATAGCTTTGTAACTAGATGATTAACTTAACACTAATAAAAGTAAATTCAAGATGTTGGTGGTTTGGTTTATAACTAAGCAATAAGACAACGAACAATTAACAATTCAATATCAATAATCAAAACAATGCTTCCCCTTGGTTTTCAGGAATTCACAAGTGATGTTGTTTATATTTAAATTGGGAAGAACTACATAGACATAGTTCATGTGAATGTGATTGTGTGTGATAAAAGGAGACAAAGTAC
The DNA here is from genome assembly GCA_025506515.1 of Flaveria trinervia. Taxonomy (NCBI): domain Eukaryota; kingdom Viridiplantae; phylum Streptophyta; class Magnoliopsida; order Asterales; family Asteraceae; genus Flaveria; species Flaveria trinervia. Next base: position 61,386,362 of record CM046455.1, read on the forward strand.
TTGGATTACAATAAACGCAAGGTTATCTTCTGATGATCAGTGTTATATCATTAATCCAACCCAAGACCCTTCCACTATATCACGATTGCCTATGGCACCAAGAACGTGTAGATAGGATAAAGCAAGCAAACAATATAATCGATTACACACAATCATAAACACATCATAGCAATATAATCATACAATCAAATTACTATCCCAACAATGATTAAACATAAACAAACATCAAAGAGAATCCTTACAATCCAAGAGAAACACAAGGAAATTAGCCAATCATTGTTTGAAACATAATCATCATATCAAATCCGGAATTCATGTTGATTTAAGATGATAAAAATGATGATTAGAAAACCCCAAAAAATTGTTCTTCCCGCTCCCAAAATCGTCCTAGACCTTTGCACTCCAAAGAGATTCAAAAAAGTAACTCCCAAGGCCCCTTTAAGTTGGTTTTAATGAGAATTGAAGATAATCCGTCAGAGTCCACCGTACCTTACGGTGGCCACCGTAAGTTACGGTGGAAATCAAACAAGTACGGTAGATTCCCTCTGATCAACGGTGGAACTTTTGTGTTTTTCCAGGCCACCGTACCTTACGGTGGCTACCGTAAGGTACGGTGGAGCCTAATTCCAATTCAACTTTTTCTCTTCTAAACATTTCCTGCTCCAACTCGTTCCGGCCCGTTTCTACACTCCATCTTGATCACTTTAGCCTCCACATCACACCTGCAATAAAAGCAACCGTAGTCATCTAATTCCACACAATTACATGATTAAATAGAGGATCGATACGCAATTTATCACATTCTAAGGGTGTTCTTTAGACCACCCGTCACATTCCCACACTTAACCATTGCTTGTCCCAAGCAATCTATTAAAAACAATTCATATCATCATTCAAGCGATCATTGCAACTCAAACATTAACATGGGTCCTTCTACTAACCTTTTCTTAACAACCAAAGTAGCACACCCCTCACAATATCTCTCCACTCGGTTACAAACAACCACTAGCAAGTATGAGCTAGTCACACATAAGCAAACAGGTGGTTGCACAACCATAAGCTTGTACCTAAATCGATCTTCCTCCTGATTATGCCAAACATGAATATAAATCAAAGGGGCTTAAAAGGTTGTAATTTGGCTAGGTGAATGGGTAGGAAATGGAATATATATGTGATAACACAAGAACTTAACCCGGCTTTTCTTTATTTCCCAACAAATACTCACAACTATTAACATCATACATGCTTTTTCACTTCTTTTTTTTTTTCATAACACTATTGCACTAAAGCAACTTGCCTCTTATATGCATCATATCTTCATTCAATCAACATCTCTATGCTTCATTACAATAAACTTTAAAATAACACTTTACTCACTGAAAAGCCGGGTCAGGTTGGGTATTTTATTTGGGAAGATAGTTAGGGGGTAACAAATGATAGGCTTAAAAGCACAAAATGGGTAGCTACGTGTCCAATCCCCCACCCTATCACTACCAAGCTCATATATATAATTAATGAGGTCCAACCCCCCAAATCCCACACTCACACTCATCCAGACGAGGCTACCTATTGCCCTTATCCTTTTCGTATTCATGTTAGCTAGGATTCAAACCGCATTGAGGCACAAGTTCTAATGCACCCCCACCCATTGCCACTCTCACCATGAAAAATATCATTTCACTATAAGTGTGGCTTCAAATCTCACCAAGAAAAGAAACAAGGTATCAAGGGTTGCCGGTGTGCTACTCGGGTTAGTCCAAAACTTTCAAATTCTTCAATGTTAAGCTTGATAAAATGCAAAATTTTAAAATTTTTCCCCCATCCCCACACTTGGGATACATTTTCCCCAATGTATGGCTTTGGAAAGGAATGATCGCAAACTTTAACCACAAGACCAAAGTCTCAAAACTCAACCACAACTTTCTTTTTGGTATTTTTTTATTTTATTATTATTATTATTATTTTTTTTAATTTAGACTTTACTTAACACACCATCTACTCTCCCAATCCCAAACACAGATATCAATCACATAACATCAACCAACTACCCAATCCCAAATCATAAAACAATAAGAAAAACTCTACAATTATGTACAAAGAAGACGACCTGATTAATAGTAGCGTGGTTGAGGCGGCCCGAAAACAGAAGTCATCAAAATCACTCCATTCGCCAAATCCAAACGCATCGCCACTGCTTCCACCTTGTTCCGAGGGTCCTTGTTGCTATTGTCTTGGGTCAATCCACTGCGAGTGATGAAGTGGTGGAGTCGGATATGCAACGCTTCCATCATATGGCGGTAAAGACCCATAATCCACCGGAGGTGGATCCACTACTACCGGCCTCCCAGCATGCCAATCGTTATTCATCCTCCTACTTTGATCATCCAAGTAACGATTATTTATTTCCACCTCATGAGAATAAGCATGAGCTCGGTTCCATAACTCTTGTCGATCGAAGTTTTGCTTCATCGTCCTTTCCATACTGGCGCTCATCATAGTCTGATGGTCAAAGAGCGTGCGCTCCGACCCCGTCCATGTGTCAAAAATAGAAGATGGAGGACGCTGATTCTTAATCACTTGTTGCATTGACCCTTCGTAAGCCCAGTTCGCTTCATAAGCTCGATCAGTGTAATTGTAAAAACTCCTACCATACGCCTGACCCGAACTACCCTGACCCACATCTATGTTTTCATGTTGCGGTTCTTCTTCGTAATCTTCTTCTTCACTTGGTGGTGCCTGTTCATCTTCACTCTCAGGCTCATCTGGTTCCCCCGGTCTTAGATCTCTAGCATCTATTTTCAACACTCTCCACCGTTGCCCTTCAGATTTCAATTTATGATACCTCTCCGATGAGCTATAAATCCAGCCCATTCCCATCCGATGTAGCTCAAAAGGCCTATGCCTTTTTGGTTTCCCTACGTCATCTGCCGTAATTGCTTTTTGTTGTTTAAACAATGCGGTGATGAGTCGGCAATATGGAACGATACTTTTCCCCACCTTATTTCGGCACATCCAAACATAATTCATTATCAAGTACCGAATCGGAAAACTTGGAGATCCATGAATCAATGAATACAAAATAGGTATCTCCGGAAATCTCACCTCCTGCTTATCTGCTCTTCTTGGGATGACATTATGAATGCAAATGGCCAACAACAACTTCGGCTCAATTCTTAAATTTTTTCTATATAATTTTCCACCATAAGTGCCTGGTAAAAATAATGCTCTCAGCATATCCATCCAACGTGGGTGTTTGTCCGGTTTAACCAACAAATCATCAAGACTCGGTATCATGTATTCCCGAGCCGGTAAACTATCAAACCTCGCTACTTTTTTCAATGTCTCAAAAGACATCTCCACCTTTACCCCATTTACCTCACTAACCAACTTCATTTGGGACGGCTTATTATATCGATTACATTTCAACGTAGCCATCCACTCCTCAATCTCATCCATGAATAAGTTCTTATTATCCATGTCATAACAATTAAGCGCAGCTTCCCATCCAAGAGCCCGAAACCTATTGAATACGTTGAACGGTCCAAAGTCACTTTCTTTGACTTCTCTCTCACACAAAAATGCACCTGCTCTATCTTGTAATTTGTGCATTCTTTCATGAAATAAAATCGGCTGCCACTCTTCTGGTTGTTCATATAATGGGCCTGAGTCCCATATTGGTTTGTCAACTGGATTTAATCTTCGTGTTGTTGTTTCTTCACCAGTTACACCCACGTCCGCCATTTCTTCATCATCACTCTCACTGCTATCGTCATTCCGGCCTAAATACCTTCTTCGTTTTGGTTGTTGTTCCGGTTGTTTTTCTTTTCCCCGTGAAGAACTTGCCCCGGTTGTTGCTCCCGTTCTTCCCATTCCTAATCAAGTGTAAGACAAACAACACAACCAAAACAATAATAAAGTCAAATCACTTTCTCGACACATCCCCACACTTGCTTGTTTCTATGGTAATAGATATTAGTGAACATTATTTTTCAATTTAATTGAGCACAAAATTTGGGCATGATGCCTTCATAATGTTTAACATTTCCAAAAGTTCACAATTATCATCTCAACTCTACATCTATTACCAAACTATTAAGCAAGTAACCATTCTTATAGTAACCTCTAGAGACAAGCAAGTGGAATTACACAAACAAACAAATTACCTTTTGATTTCACAATGTACCATCAATAACACCAAAATAATATCACATACCTTTGCTTTGATGATGTTATAACACAAAAACTTCAAAAACTTCAAAAACCCCAAAAATTTTCGGACTAGGGTTTTTCAAACGACCCACAAACGCGTTTTTCTTGCACTTTCCTCCACAAAATCAGAAAGCTTGTGAAATTCTAGCCAGATTGACCCAAAAATCACTTGATTTGGTTATGTTTTGAAGGTTTTATGAAAGTTTAATGGTGGGGAGTGTTATGGTTTTGTGAAAGTAATTGTAGAAGAAGAAGAAGAAGAATGAATGGTTGTTGTTAAATCCCGAGTTTTTTTTTTAGTGCGGGCGCCACCGTACCTTACGGTAGCTACCGTAAGTACGGTGGGTTTCAAACAATTAAGCCTACCGTAGATCAGTGCATTCCCACCGTTGGTTTTTTTATCCCTACGGTAGCTACCGTAAGGTACGGTGGATCCATGCCCTTTTTTTTTTTTTTTTTTTTTTTTTTGATAAAAATTGATAAGCACACAAAAATGAGCAAACAACTAATTTACCCCACCCCCTTTTAAAAACCAATGTTGTCCTCAACATTATCTTAGGAAACTCATATGAATTTCCCACACTTGGGTTGGGCAAAAATGCACACAAAACGAAACAAACGAAAACACACATACACAAATATACAACACGCAAACCTGGGCCTCTCAAATGCTTTCCGCGTCTAATGGATGAAGGATGTATCTCACCTCATCCACTTCAAGCATGTTAATGTCATTCCCATCCAAGTACGGTTTTAGCCGATGACCGTTCACCGTTTGTCTTGTCTTGTCTTTCATGTCTTCAATTTCAATATCACCAAAATGACCTATCCTCACAATCATGTATGGTCCCATCCATTTGCTTTTTAATTTCCCGGAAAGAATTTGAGTCTTGAATTAAATAACCATACTTTTTGAAACAATGTAAATGACATATTTCTCAGCTTCGCATCATGAACCTTCTTTAACTTGTCCTTGTAAGCCGAAGCACATTCGTATGCTTCATTTCTGATTTCTTCAAGTTCATTCAATTGAAGTTTTCGCACCTTCCCCGCTTCTTCATAATCCGCATTCACCTGTGTAACTGCCCACAATGCCCGATGCGTTAACTCCATTGGCAAATGGCATCCCTTTCCATACACCATCCGGTAAGGTGTTGTACCAATAGGAGTTTTGTAGGCCGTTCGGTATGCCCACAATGCATCGTCTAACTTGCTCGACCAATCCTTTCTATCCGTGCGGACCGTCTTCATCAGAATTTCTTTGATTTGGCGGTTAGAAACTTCAACTTGTCCACTTGTTTGTGGATGATAAGGTGTTGCAATCCGATGATTCACATTGTATCTTTTTAGCAATTTCCCAAAGTTGAAATTCTTGAAATGTGAACCTCCATCACTTATAATTACTCTTGGAATACCAACCGGGCAAAGATGTTGGATTGAACAAATTTACAAACAACCGAATGGTCGTTTGTTCTTGTTGCAATAGCTTCAATCCATTTTGACACATAATCCACCGCTACCAAGATGTACAAGAACCCATTAGAATTCGGAAAAGGGCCCATAAAGTCAATGCCCCATACATCGAAGACGTCTACGAACAAAATTGGTTGCAATGGCATCTCATTCCGTTTTGAAATTCCACCCATCCTTTGGCAATTCAAACAATTCTTCGCGTATTCACTTGCATCTTTGAAAATCGTGGGCCAATAGAAACCACATGTAAGCACCTTGTGACCCGTCTTTTGCCCACTAAAATGCCCTCCACATGCCGATGAGTGGGCATGAGCCAACACTTCTTTCACTTCGGTTTCAGGAATGCATCTTCTTAAAATTGATCCGCTCCAATCTTGAATAAATCCGGCTCATCCCAAATGTATTGCTTAACTTGAGCTAAAAATTGTTGTCTTCTCTTTTTCACCCAATGTTTTGGCATGACCCCCATTGCTAAGTAATTGACAAAGTGGGCATACCAAGGCGCGGTTGAAACTGCAAGTATGTGCTCATCTGGAAATTGTTCATTAATTTCTTTTGTGTCATCAACACCTTCTAAGGGGATTCGTGACAAATGATCTGCCACAACGTTCTCACACCCATTTTTATCCCGAATCTCTAAATCGAACTCTTGCAATAACAATACCCATCTGATCAACCGTGGTTTTGCATCCTTCTTCTCCATTAAATGTCGAACTGCACTATGATCAGAATAAACTATCACCTTACTTCCCCAAATATATGAACGGAACTTATCCAAAGCATACACCACTGCAAGCAATTCCTTTTCAGTTGTGGTGTAATTTAGTTGCGCTTCAGATAATGTCTTGCTAGCATAATATATCACCACCAGCTTCTTTTCAACTCTTTGCCCCAAAACTGCCCCAATTGTGTTGTCACTTGCATCACACATAATTTCAAATGGCTTGGTCCAATCCGGTGGTTGCAAAATGGGAGCTTGTACCAACTGTTCCTTCAAAACATCAAAAGCTTGCACACACTCGTCAGTAAAATCAAAAGGAACATCTTTCAATAATAGATTACATAATGGTTTAGTAATAACACTAAAACCTTTAATAAATCTCCGGTAAAATCCCGCATGTCCCAAAAATGATCTAACCCCCTTGACATTTTTAGGAGGTGGCAAAGATGATATAACTTTTATTTTAGCCTTATCCACCTCCATACCCCGACTAGAAACCACATGTCCCAAAACAATTCCTTCTTGTACCATGAAATGACTTTTCTCCCAACTCAATACTAAATTTGTTTCAACATATCTTTTTAAAACTTTTTCTAATTCGTTTAGACATGAGTTAAAAGTTTGACCAAAAATGGAAAAATCATCCATGAACACCTCAAGTGAATCCCCCACCATATCCGAGAAAATGCTCATCATACATCTTTGAAAGTGGCCGGAGCATTGCATAATCCAAATGGCATTCTCCTAAAAGCAAAAGTGCCATATGGACATGTAAAAGTGGTCTTATGTTGGTCATCCGGATGAATGGCAACTTGATTATATCCCGAATACCCATCCAAAAAGCAATAAAATTTTTGACCCGATAATTTTTAATAATTTGGTCAATAAAAGGTAATGGGAAATGGTCTTTTGAAGTTGCCGCATTCAATTTCCGATAATCGATACAAACTCGCCACCCGGTTACCGGTCGGGTAGCAATTTGTTCACCATTTTCATCATTAATTACCTGGATGCCGGCCTTTTTTGGCACTACCTGTGTAGGACTCACCCATGCACTATCCGAAATTGGATAGATAATACCCGCATCCAACCATTTGATGACTTCCTTCTTTACCACTTCTCTCAAGTTGGGATTCAATCGTCTTTGAGTTTCCCTCGTCGGCTTTGCATCATCGGTAGTAATAATCTTATGCATCACCACGGATGGACTAATGCCCTTAAGATCGGCTATTGTCCATCCAATCGCCCCTTTATTCTCCTTCAATATCTTCATGAGGCTTTGTTCTTGGTCCTCCTCCAAATTCGAAGCAATGATCACCGGTAATGTTTCACCTTCACCTAAAAACAAATATTTCAAATGGTTAGGTAAAACTTTCAATTCAACCTTTGGAGGACATTCTAATGATGGCTTTGTATCGGAATTGATCTCCATTGGCAAACTCTCAAATTGGTGACTCCATGGTGGTCGTCCTTCTTTAGTTGCCAACACTTCTTGCTTCTCTTCCTCCACTCTCAACGCACAAGCATGTACCTGTTCAGAAAAATCACAAACACACGTTCCAAAGCATCTTCTTCATACTCATGCGGTTCACACCTGTCAATCAAATCTGCCTTGAAACACTCATCACTTTCATTGAAGTGAGATCGGTTAGTAAACACATTTAAAACCATTTGGTGATTACCAAACGCCATCTTCACCGTGCCAAACCTGCAATCAATTCGTGCATGTGCTGTGCTCAAAAATGGTCGACCCAAAATGACATTTGGACTTTGACTTGAGTCAACCGATGCATAATCCAAAACCAAAAAGTCAACAGGATAGTAAAATTCTTTCACTTGCACAATAACATCCCTAACGATTCCCCTAGGAAGTTTATGAGATAAGTCGGCTAAAACAACCGTGGTTTCAACCCGTTTTAAAGGGCCGAAATCATATTGATCATATAAACTTCCCGGAAGAATACTCACCCCGGCCCCAAGATCAAGTAAAGCTCTAGACATCTTAAAAGCACCCACTTGTATGTATATTAAAGGTGTGCCCGGATCTTGGAGCTTGGGTGGAAGATTTCCACTCAAAACCGCATTAACTCTTTCGGTCAAATCAACCCGTTTGGACACCTTTTCTTTTCTTTTTAAAGTACACAATTCTTTTAAAAATTTAGCATAAGCGGCATTTTCTTAATTGCCTCTAACAAAGGTATGTTCACTTTTACTTGCTTGAAAACTTCTAACATCTCATCTTTTTCCAAAGAAGAATGTGAGATCACATTCTTTTTACCCGGATCCACCAAAGCCGAAGGAAATGGAACTTGATTGTTTTCCACTTCTTTACCTTGTTTGTTAATAGCTTCTTTAGGAACCGGTTTTTCAAAAGATTTATCATTTTTAAGTTCATTTGAAATTTCTTTGGGAGATGTTACTTCCTCCTCATCACTTTCCAACCCGGTTATATCCTCAACCACCCCATCTACTTCATTTGGTGAACTTTGTGTTTTATACTCTTTACCACTTCTTAAAACACTCACATGATTAATAGGAACATTACGAGGAGTATTATGAGAAGGATTTACCTTAGTGTCGCTCGGAAGTTGTCCTTTGTTCCTTTTCAAGTTAGCCACATCCGTTGCTAGTTGACCCATTTGATTTGTTAGGGATTGAATGGCCTTATCCCTAATATCATCCTTTTGAATTCGAGCATCATCCAATTGATTTCTCCTTTGCATCTCTTGTTGCATGGATTTGAGCATATCCATCATTTCGTTTCCACTTGATGAAGCTTGACCCGAATTACCACCTTGATTGTTACCCGTTTGTTGAAATTGCTTTTGGTACCCTTGATTGTTACCCCCTCTATAATTGCTTTGATTGTTTTGATATTGTTGACGAGGAGCAAAGTTACCTTGAGAATTTCCTTGAAAGTTTGGGTTAGATTGTGTGGCTGGATTCCCATAACGAAAATTAGGATGATTCCTTAACCCCGGATGATATGTATTTGAATTCATATCATTATATCTTCCTCCACCTCCACCACTTTGCCCTTGTAAAGCATTCACTTCATCAACTTGCCCTTGCTCGTTTCCCACAACACATACTTCCGCCAAATGCCCTATCTCTTGACAATTTGTACACACATTGTACACTTGGTTTGTTGTTTGTACTCCATCATCTACCGCATGAACTTGTTGTCTTGTTGTTGGATGTCTTGCCCTTCTTGATGATTGAGCCTTCCTTTTTGAAGTTATAGACATTTGCTCTAAAAACGCCCAATCGTCATATTCATAATTTGTCCCGAATGTGCCATTAGATATAGACATAAGATCACGAGCATCTTCCGAACTTAACCCCTCATGAAACGCATTCATCAATTCCCAAAGCTCGATGCCATGGTGAGGACAATTTTTGATCATCATGTTGAATCTTTCAAATGCTTCATGAAATAATTCTCCCATTTGTTGTTGGAAGCTTCTCAAACTTCTCCTTGCATCACTAGTCTTTTGAGCCGTGAAAAACTCTTCCAAAAATCTATGTTGCATATCGGCCCAAGTGTAAATTGATGCGGAAGGCAAAGTATAAAACCACTTCTTCGCTTTGTCTTCTAATGAAAATTGGAACAAGACTAGCTTGACATCATCCGATGAGAATCCTTGGCTACCAAGAGTATTGCATATGGAATCATAAGCTTCCAATGAAAGTATGGCTCTTCAGTTGCCAAACCTTTGAATTTCGGTAAACTTTGAAGCGAGTTGGTTCGGACTTCGAATGTTCTTCCATCATGATGTTGAGGAATAACCACCGGTGAAGGATTTGTAGTGATCACCGGTCGAAAATGAGCTTCAATTCCTCTAACTGGACCACGCAATTGTCTTCTTGGAACTCCCATGGGAACCATGTGTGTGGACCTTGATGAAATGGTACTTGTGGCCTTTGTTGTGCAAACATCCTTGGTTGAAAACCTTGAGGTGGTGGCATCGGTTGCCTGTTTAACGGTTGCGGTTGTGGCAATGGTTGTTGTGGTGGTGGTCTTACATTCTCTAATACTTGCATAATTGTCTTGTTTGTGTATTAGTAACTCCACCTTGAAATCCTTGTTGAGACCCAAAACCTTCGTTGTCCCCATAATAATAACCTTCTTCATTGTATCCACCAAACTCCTCCGCATCACCCTCTTCATAACTGCCCCTTCTAATACTTGAAATTTGCCCAAGTGGCACATTTGGATATTGAACACCCGATAGATTCGAAGGTTGACCCGTTGATGGAAAAAAATGAGAAAATGATGGAAATGCACCATACGGGTTAACCGGAGGATTTGGTCCACTTTGAGTTATGATTGGTGGTTGTATGGCATGAGCTGGTGTACTTGGTGGGTCAGGAATTGGTATGGTAGTGTTTGGTGAAGGTTGTGTAATGGAAGGTGTAAATATGTCGGATGGTTGACCCGTTGAGGGTGGTGATTGATTTTCTTGCATTATGTTTCTTGGTCTAATTGGTGAATTTGGTGCATCGATAATTCTGTTTTCCCGAATCAAAACTCGGTTCTGCCGCAATGTTCTTTCAATCTCCGGATCAAACAATAGTGGTGATGACCTGTTAGAGCCTCTAGTACGCATGCACCTTAAGTACCTGCACACTAAACACAACCAGTGTAAACCCGAAAATAACAAACAAAACTATTAAATAAACACACGTTGCGCACTACTCCCCGCAACGGCGCCAAAATTTGACGTGAAGTCGAGGTCTCACGTAAATTTAATCCTAAATACAACCAACAGATAGTAGTAAGCAGGGTATCGAACACGAGGAGTTTGTGGATCGTATGTAACTAGATAGCTTTGTAACTAGATGATTAACTTAACACTAATAAAAGTAAATTCAAGATGTTGGTGGTTTGGTTTATAACTAAGCAATAAGACAACGAACAATTAACAATTCAATATATCAATAATCAAAACAATGCTTCCCCTTGGTTTTCAGGAATTCACAAGTGATGTTGTTTATATTTAAATTGGGAAGAACTACATAGACATAGTTCATGTGAATGTGATTGTGTGTGATAAAAGGAGACAAAGTACTTGGATTACAATAAACGCAAGGTTATCTTCTGATGATCAGTGTTATATCATTAATCCAACCCAAGACCCTTCCACTATATCACGATTGCCTATGGCACCAAGAACGTGTAGATAGGATAAAGCAAGCAAACATATAATCGATTACACACAATCATAAACACATCATAGCAATATAATCATACAATCAAATTACTATCCCAACAATGATTAAACATAAACAAACATCAAAGAGAATCCTTACAATCCAAGGAGAAACACAAGGAAATTAGCCAATCATTGTTTGAAACATAATCATCATATCAAATCCGGAATTCATGTTGATTTAAGATGATAAAAATGATGATTAGAAAACCCCAAAAAATTGTTCTTCCCGCTCCCAAAATCGTCCTAGACCTTTGCACTCCAAAGAGATTCAAAAAAGTAACTCCCAAGGCCCCTTTAAGTTGGTTTTAATGAGAATTGAAGATAATCCGTCAGAGTCCACCGTACCTTACGGTGGCCACCGTAAGGTACGGTGGAAATCAAACAAGTACGGTAGATTCCCTCTGATCAACGGTGGAACTTTTGTGTTTTTCCAGACCCGTTTCTACACTCCATCTTGATCACTTTAGCCTCCACATCACACCTGCAATAAAAGCAACCGTAGTCATCTAATTCCACACAATTACATGATTAAATAGAGGATCGATACGCAATTTATCACATTCTAAGGGTGTTCTTTAGACCACCCGTCACACATAATGTTATATTAATTAATTAATACATTCAAACTTAACAGAATGAAGTTCTCATGCGAGTGGCCCATGCGAATGGACCTACGCATGAATAACTTCATACGAATGAATAAATTCATACGAATGACTCAGTCACACGACTGAACCAGGAGACTGGATCAGTCGTATGATGTAACATAAGATTGGCTCAGTCGCACGACTTACACTCAGTCGTGCGGATGAATCAACCGCATGGTTCAATCGCACAACTGAACCATACTAATGGTTCAGTCGCACGAATGAATAATACTAACCTATAAATACAACCCAATTCGTGAAAAAGATAGAGCTTTGATTAATTACGATTCCAGACGTACCCTAGCCGTCTAGAAGCCTCCCAATTCGTTCTCCAAGTTCATAGAACACCTTAGATCGATTCCCAATCGATTTCTAATGCTAGTTTCAATTTTTGATTGATTCTTCGTGTGTTCTCACTGATTGGATCGCCAATCAAATAGGATTCCGCACTATTTGATCTGGTTTACACGCTAATCACTAGGTATTTCGTTCAAATACCAGGTCCTAACAAGTGGTATCAGAGCTTTGGCTCTTGATTACGTGTGATTCAATCAAGATTGATAAAAAGTTTGTGTTTTTGCACTAAAAACGCAATCTTTTGTGTCAAAAGTGATCTTGCACGTTCCCTGCTCATCAAAGTTTGGTTTCTACAGACTTAGGTGATTAGACCTTGCGAAATTTCAAATTTTTACGGCTAAAACACGTTTAACCTAGAAATTTTCGCAAAACAGCAGCCTCAGTCGCACGAGTGTGCCATTCGCACGACTGGACTCATTCGCATAGTCCAGACGCACGATTGGACCTAGTCGTATCTCCTTTCGTACGACTGAACTGTTCGTTCGCATTGCTCATACACATCAGATTCATTCGCACGACTGAGCTAATCGCTTAGTTCAGCCGCATGATTGAACCAGTCGCAGAGTTCATACGCACGACTAGACCATTCGCATCCATCAGTCGGACTAGTGACAGTTTGTTTTATTAGACTTAAAGTTATTCACCATGGAAGATCAAATGTCAGCCTTTACTACTGGAAAGGACTCTAGGATACAGAACCTGCTGTTGCTTGAGAGTGAGGTGGGTAATCATAATAAACCACCAAAGCTCTTGACGTTAGATGAGTTTCCCCACTGGAAACAACGTTTTGAGATCTACCTCAATGGAGTGGATCCGAATCTGTGGAAGCCATCGAAATTGGATATAGTACACCGGTGGGAGCTGATGGAGTTAAGCTAACGTTAGGAGGGATGACGAATGTCCAGAAAGTTAAATACAATGCAGAGAAAAGAGTTTATGCATTGATTACACAGTCTATTCCTAAAGACATATTCCACCGGTACTCAGAGAATAAGCAGTCCAAGAAACTTTGGGATGAGCTAGAAAAGAGGTATGACGGGAATGCTTCATTGAAGGCAATCAAAGCTAAGGAGTTAAAGAAGGAATTTGATAACTTCTCATCGATGGGAAACGAGAGTTTAGACGACGTTATAGATAGATTTTACCATCTGATGAGTGAACTGCATACACATGGGGTGGCAACTCCATGGAAGAGAAAGTTACTAACTTTGCAGACGGATTGCATGAAAAGTGGGCCTCATTCGTGTCTAACCTTAGACAGAATGGAATACTGGCAAAACTGGATATTAATGACTTCATTCTTAAGTTGCAAGAAGAGTCACTCAGGATGAAGTACAGAGCTTAGAAGTCTTCGTACAATCAAAATCCAGCTTTGTACAACGCCATGCCTCAAGCTAAGACATCTGGAGCACCTCTCCAGACTGCATTTGTGTCTAGCTCATCGGGTCCTTCACATGCGTCTCCTTCAGGATCAGACACGTCGGGACTCTCTTGTACCCACTATATTGGATCCGAAACAAGTGCTACTAAACTGAAGACCGAGAATCTCGGAAATGTGACTGTGGAAGTAGCTCGAGAACACATGGATCTTTTGGCTGCAATGGTTTATTCTTATGATGAACTTGTTGCTGGGAAGATTGGAAACTGCCATCTGGCAGACGAGGACTATGAGCAGGTGGACGAAATGGAGCTTGAGAGGATGGACATAATGTGGGCCTTAGCTAGTGCTGTCCGGAGGGCAAAGAAGTTTGTAAAACAAACCGGACAGAACTTGGTAGCTACTAAGGATACCACATTTGGCTTTGACAAGAGCAAAGTGACCTGCTTCAACTGTGGAGAGAAGGGGCACTTCAAAAGAGAATGTGTCAAGCCTAAGAAGACGGGTAACGGGAACCCGTTCTCGTCCTTCACTCGTAAAGACAAGCAAGCTACCAGTTCTACTTCATCAAGCAAGGATCCAAAAGCCTTGACTGCTCATGATGATGAAGGACAGGATTGGATGTTAGGATCTCAGCCTCTTGGTTTAATCGATTGAACAGATATAGCAGCAGAATAGCTCAGAATTAGACAAATTCAAGCAAGAACATTCGATATAAAACGATAAAAGAATTTTGTTATAGAGAGAGAAATATCCGACAAAAGGAATATTGCATTAAGATTGTCGGCCTCAAAGGCACGATTACAGGTGAGTCATCCTTCCTTATAAAGGAAAGAGTGACGTAGGCTGATGTCACTTGAAAGTGACATGTAACCGTTTGATATCTACTGATGTTTAACAACTACTGAAGATGTCAACAACTGACATCTTCTTACAAATGTTCCTAAGTGTTAAACATCTTATTTACAACGACTGAAAAACATAAAACTACTGATACTACAACAACTGAAGAACAACCTCTTCAGTTGTTTACAAGTACTGAAAAGAAAAGTAAACAAACTACTGAAAGGAAAAGAAAACTACTGAAGAAGAAAAACCATCACAACAACTGAAGAAGCCCTCTTCAGCTGTTGTCATCAGCTGTTAACATCAGCTGATGTCTTCAGTACTTGAACATCAGACTTTGTCTTTCAGCTGTTGATCTTCAGTCTTTGTCTTCAGTACTTGTTGAAGTCTTCAGACTTTAGATCTTCAGCTGTTGTCTCAGTCTTTGTCTTCAGTACTTCAGACGTACTTCAGCAGTTGTATTCTTCAGACTTTGTAGAACAGCTGATCAGGTCTTCTTCAGCTGTTGTGATGTCCTGTGGGACTTAGAGGTTTCTCTGATCAGGCTCATTGGTTCTTTTGGTCCAACAAACTCCCCCTGAACCAATGCAGCCAAAACCTCTAAGTTATTGACGAGTCCCACTTATTTGGCAGATAGATTGGTCTTTTTATCCTCTTGATCAGATGAGAAGTGACCCTTTTTCAGCACCGGCCTGGGAAGAAGTCTCTGATGATCTGTTTGGCATGATATGGTTGGGAGCTCTGTATTGGGGACTTGGACACCGAGCTGTTACCCCAACCATGAGATCTACTTCCCGTGTATCAGCCTATATGATTCCCTGGTGTAAGCCCTTAGAAACATGATCTGCTCATCCATTGTCAGCACCTCGGGCACACCATCAAATAATCCTTCTCGGCCATACACTTCAGATATGTACTTGGCCTGTTTTCCATTCTTGAGCTCAACCGTGGTTATTTGTCTATAAGCAAACTCATCTGGATGAGTCCCTTCTAAGAGCAGGTTGAGCTCTCTTGTTTGAAGTTTTCAAGTCTTTTGTAAACCAATCCCTTCTTTATGATTTTGTTCTCCAACATCTTTTGAGGTGGTTGTTTGGCTTCATAGGCTTTCTTGAACTCTTCAACAATTTCCCAAGGGGACACTACAAGAACCACAGTGATGTCTTCGTCGACAACTCTCTTCACTTGGCCCTTGTATTTTGAAGGAATTTCTTTCTTGACAATCCGATGTGCCACCCTAGGATCAGGCCATATCCTTACTCTTTCCCTTTGGTATTGAAAGGTATTAGCAAGGGTGTACAATCTTAATACTTCTTTCTTCATGCTAATCATTGAAGAGGATGTGGCATATGCTTTGTCAATGCTTTTCAGCATTTCCTCATCATGTCTTTGCATCTGTTCCTCTTCAATCTTTATCATCACATCATGCATTTGAGAAGCAGGAGTGATGGACATTGGTTTAGCCTTAGGCAAAGTGATAACTGCAGAGAGTGGCAGTCTGTCTTCATCCTCCTCTTCATCTTCATCAGGCCTCAGTACCTTTCTTTTCTTTTGTCTAGGTACATCACTGGCAGTGGGTTTTGAGGGTAAAGGATTTGGTTTTGTGGGTTGGATGGTTGGTTTAGAGGGTAAAGGGTTGTTTTAGTGGGTTGTGGAGGTAGTGATTTTGAGGATAGAGGCTTTTCAGACTGTTTTAGCATTTTGGCTGTAAGGGAGGCTTTGGTAAATTTTGTCAGTTCTTTTCGATTCCCAACCCCAGCTTCATTCAATGCCTCAATCACTAAACCTTTGGAGTATGCTTCAGACGAACAAATCTTGGTGGTTATTGCCAAGATGTTGTCCCTGGTCCAGGCCCTTATTTCATCAGAGATCTTCCCAAGTATTTAGCTATAAATCTGATCATTATCTCAGCCTTTCTCTTTCTAAGGCATCATAGCTAGCCCATCTTGAGTTGATCTCCTCTGTTTCCAACCTTCTGATCTCGGAGTCTAGTTGTTGGATGTCAAAACCTTGCCTATATAACTGTTAAATGATTTTATCTATTGAACGGTTATGGTTGGCATCAGCTTCTTTCACCATATCATTCAGCTCCTTCTCCTTCTCAGACTCTCCTTTCCTCTTTTGATATGTGACATGAAAGTCTTTTTGACTTTCATTCACTTCAGCTCCCTTCTCACTCTCCTTCTCCTTCTCATTTACAACTCAGATTCTTTCTCCTTCTCCCTATCTATCCTCTTCCTTTTTCCTTTAACTGACTGACTCTCCCCCTTTTTAGTTGCATTGGGTGCAAGGGTTTGAGCAGTAGAAAGGGATTTAGTCACCAACTCCTCCACCAGGGGTTGTATTATTGTAGGAAGCCTCTCATCAATGGCTTTGATCACTATTTCTGTGATCATGGGAGTGATGAGAGGTAGGGATTTTCGAAGGTTAGCAACTGATTGATCAGGATGGTTCTGTTCCTGAGAATCAGTGCCGAAAGCAGAGGCTGGTGGCTTGGAAGTATATATTGGCTTAGTGTGTAGGGGGCCTTCAGAAGAAGGTGCCATCTGTGGGTGTATTGTGGTGGCAGATGGACTTGCATCCTGAGACATCTTGGCCAGCAGCTCTTTGAGTCTGCTAACCTCATCCTCTAGGATGGTGTTTTGAGCAACTACATCATAGAAGAAGCTCAGGTCATCATCAGTTGATACTGAATCACCTGACCTCCTGACAGAGTCAGGATTAACATGCCTTGAGTGTAGATCAATTATAGCATGTGCCCCTTGTTCTCGGTTCTGGGGACTTCCAGCCTCAGGACTATGTCCTTCATCAGCTGTTGCCACTGGTGAGGTCTTAGAGATGTTACCAACTGCACCCTGGTCATTTGCTGAGTCAGAGACAGTGGCAGCCTCACCAGAAGTTCGCATCTCCTTATCTACACTAGAAGATGGAACATGATAACCACTGTGCTGTGGGTTGACAGAAGCATTGTGATCCTCCCCTTAGGTGTTGAGGTTATCCCAAGTAATTGGTGTCTGGGTGGGGGGTGAGGAATGCAGCTGCGTCAGCACTTTTGCATAATGATTGTAGGGCTTTGAGGGCGGTTGCATCAGGAGAGGGTGTGGAAGCAGTGTGCACCCGGGACAAGTGGTGCTCTTCAATGGTAATCCCCTCAAGTGAGGAGGATCCCAGCAGTGTGGCTTCCCTTTGATTGGTTGCATCAGGTTCCTTTTGAGAGGAAACCTGAGCGGCTTCGGTTGGTGGAGTCATAGTCTCTACTGGGGGGTTATTTCCAGTAGAGATAACCTGCTTTGGTGCGGCAGGAGCATCCACAGGGGACTCAATCCCTGAGTAGCTTTCTTGGCTTCTTCTTTGTGGGTTTGGAGGGGACTTTGGATGTGGAAGTGGAGGCTGTGGGTTCCAGCTGCTGGTGGGTTTGCGCAGCTTGGCAGCCTGTTTGAGAGTTTGGTCAGTGTTGTGTCGGGAGTATACCTCCGGCAATACAGCCAAAGCAGGGACTCCCAGACCAACTAGTCCCTCAGCAGAAAGCTGATTCTCTATTATGGCCATTATAAACCGAGGATATAGTATCCAACGGTTAGAAAGTGGTTTTGTGGCCATATCCTTGATTTCAAGAAAAATTTTCAGAAAAGTTTAATGGTTCTTGTTCAAGGATAGAGAACAGTACCTGTTGCCATCTGGAAGACAGTTGATCCCAAGAAGAGGTCTTCGGGGCCAGGCAAACATTTACCATATGAAATATCAAGCGTTCAGCATCTGGAAAATGTTTCTTCAGGATTGTCGAAGCACTAAGATCGCCTTGATATCCATGTTGTCCAAATGAAAGATCAAGTTGGCGCTTAGGATATCCAACAGGGTAGGCAGCATCACTAACAGTAATATCTGGCGGATGGTAGCAGTAGAGATGACCACCGTATGAGAGTTAATGGACGAATGGATAGATTCTCCATTAACAGTTGCATTCGTCCAAAACTGATGTAGCGAATTGGCATAAATGATTGGATTTAGGAGGAAGGCCATTTTCAGTGGTGATTGGACCATAAGATCTATAGCATTATCGAATTTGGTCCAGAAGGGCGATTTAGTGAGGTACGCGACACAGTTGTGTCGAGGCTTGAGTTGCATGGTCGCCATTAATGAAGGTGAAAGGTTTTCAGAGCTTTTGAAATTTAGGTCGTGAAAGAATGAAAAACTCTGAAAGAGGGATCAGGTATATATAGGGTACGGGTTATGAAACGACTGAAGGTTTTGGTGTTAGTCATCAGTATTTGAAACAACTGATGACGTGGTATTAACTTTCAGAGGTTTGAAATGACTGATGGTATTGGTGTGTCAGCAGTTATAAAAACTGAAGACATGGTGTTTACAATCAGACGTTGAAACAACTGAAGTCCTGATTTAGGCATCAGTAGTTGTAAAAACTACTGAAGACAAGTTGGACTTCAGATGTTGAAACAACTGAGGACTTGGTATTAGTCATCAGTAGTTGTGAAACTACTGAACGTGGTTTTGCCATCAGTTGTTGTAAACAACTGAAGACTTGGTGTTAGTCATCAGTAGTTGTGAAACTACTGAAGACATGGTATTGCTTCAGTTGTTTATGAAGAAACAGCAGTTTGTGAACTACTGAAGAGAGAGTACTCATCAGTAGTTGTCGTCAATTCATAGCCTTTCAGCTGTTTCATACTGTCCTCAACACTTACTTATCAGCCTTTTTGCTGTTTTCAGTTGTTTCATAGGACATCAGTACTTATCTGTTTCTACTGATTTCAGTAGTTGTAACTACATCAGTAGTTTAGAACAGATAAGCACAGTACTTAAAGCATTTAGCCTTCAGTAGTTATAAAAACTACTGAGGGTAAAATAACTCATCAGTACTTATATGTGACATGGTTACCAATGATCATCAGTAGTTACTGAGATCATCAGTAGTTGTCACTTATTCTAGCTGCAGCATATACCAAGCCTTAACACCAGGTTGTGGAAAGTTGAACTATCCAACGGCTTAGTAAAAAGTCTGCAAGCTCATCAGCACTAGGCACAAACATAGGATTAATTAGACCCTTTTCAAAACAATCTCTTATAAAATGATGTCTAATTTCTATATGTTTGGTCCGAGAGTGCTGGACTGGATTTTTGACAATGCAAAGAGCTGAAGCACTATCCATTAATAATGGAGTCTTAGTCTCTGTAATGTCATAATCCAAAAGTTGATTCTGAAGCCAGAGTATTTGGATGTACAACTTGCAGCAACAATGTACTCGGCTTCAGCAGTGGATGTAGCAACAGATGTTTGTTTCTTACTCTGCCAAGAAATCAAACAGTTGCCTAGGAATTGGCATCCACCAGAAGTTGATTTCCTGGTCAACTTACACCCTGCATAGTCACTATCAGAGAAAGCAACTAATTGCAAGAATGTCCAGTGGAATACCATAAGCCTAGAGATTGTGTACCTTGCAGATATCTAAAGATCCTCTTGACTGCAATCATGAGACTCCTTAGGTGCAGCCTGAAATCTAGCACAAACACATGTAGCAAACATAATATCTGGTCTAGAAGCTGTTAAACATCAAGGAACCAATCATACATCTGTAAAGGGTTTCATCAACACCTTTACCTTTCTGATCAACATCCAATTGTGTGGTGTTGCACATGGGAGTAGAACAGGGTTTACAGTTTTGTAAATCAAACTTATTCAAAAGATCTTTTGTGTATTTAGACTGATGAATGAAAATTCCATCAGCTTTTTGTTTGATTTGCAAACCTAGAAAGAACTGTAATTCTCCCATTGCACTCATTTCAAACTTCTGTTGCATTAAGGTTTGGAAACCTCACACAATTGGGGATCAGAGGATGCAAATTATATCATCAACATAAATTTGAACAAGTAGCTTATGCTGATCCACCTTCTTAATAAATAAAGTTTTATCTATGGAGCCTCTAGTGAAATTATTCTGTAGAAGAAAGTTTGATAAGGTCTCATACCAGGCTCTAGGTGCTTGTTTCAACCCATAAAGAGCTTTATCAAGCTTATATACCCATTCTGGGTGCTTATTATCCTCAAGCCTGGTGGTTGACACATAAACTTCTTCTTTTATTGTACCATATAGAAAAGCACTTTTGACATCCATTTGAAAAACTTTAAGATTGTGGAGTGCAGCATAGGCTAAAAACAATCTAATTGCCTCCAGTCTGGCTACAGGGGCAAAGGTTTCATCATAATCAATACCTTCTTCTTGTGCAAACCCCTGCACAACCAGTCTGGCCTTGTTCTTAACAATTAGCCATTTTCATCAGTTTTATTCCTAAACACCCATTTAGTGCCTATTGCACACTTACCTGGGGGTAGAGGAACAAGCTCCCACACTTGCTTTTCTTGAACTGAAGAAGCTCAAGCTGCATGGCTTCAACCCATCCATTGTCTCTCAAAGCTACATGATAGTTCTTTGGCTCTAGCTGACTGATGAAGAGAGCATAGAAGCAGAATTGGACAACTGGCTTCTGGTTGAAACACCAGCATTGATATCACCAAGGATTTGAGACATTGGGTGATTTTTCAGCTCTTGGTAAACAATCAAATCTGTGCAAGTGTTTGTAGGACCTTCAGCAGCAGCAGATGTTGATGCAGATTCTTGAAACCATGAAGATGGTGGCAACTCAAATGAAGTTGAGGATGCAGAAATCTCATCAGCATTTGTTGTGATGATGTGCTGCTGGAGCTACAGGAGCATCAGGTTTAGAGGACTCAGGCAGTTGGTCACTAACCTGAAGAGGTGATTACTACTATCATCATCATCTTCAGCAGTAACACCAGGTGGTGAACTGTTGACAGGAGCAACAGCAGGAGATTGATAAGGAACATATTGCAGTATGTCCAAATCAAAGAGCTCCACAGGGCTTTGTGGAATCTTGTCCTTAGAGATTCATTGAACTTGACATGTAGAGTCTCTTCAACCATCTTTGTTCTGCAGTTGAAGACTCTGTATGCCTTGCAAGTTGATGAATAACCAACAAAGTACCCTGCATCCACCTTAGGATCAAATTCTGGAGCTGATCCTTTGTGTTGAGAATGAAACAGGGACACCCAAATGCTCTAAAGAATAAATGAGAGGGGCCAAATGATGTAGAACTTCATATGGAGTCTTCATCAACCTCTGATTATTAGCACTCTCTATTCTGCACATAGCATGCTGTGTTGACAGCTTCAGCCCAAAAGTCAATGGCAGTCCAGAATCAGCCAACATAGACCTTGCAGCTTCATGAGGGTCCTGTTCTTTCTCTCCACAACTCCATTCTGTTCAGGAGTTCTTGGAATACTAAACTGTCTCTTTATTCCCTTGGAAAGATAGAACTCATCAAGTGTATTGTTCCTGAATTCTGTTCATTGTCACTTCTAATACACTTGACTGAGAGGGAATACTGCTTCTCAGCATACAACACAAAGTTATGATCTTCTGTGCAGCTTCATCCTTTGAATGTAGAAAGAAAGTCCATACAAATCTGGAGTAATCATCCACAATTACCAGACAGTATTTCTTCTATGCCATGCTCATCACTCTCACAGGACCAAAGAGATCCATGTGAAGAAGTTGTAAGCAGGCAGTGGACTTTGGTTCTTCAATAGGTGGGAAATGAAACCTGTGCTGTTTTCCTTTCAAACAAGCAGTGCAGTTGTTTTCACACTTGAACTCCTTCATAGGCATTCCCCTACTAAACTATGGTGTATCAGCTGATTCATGTTCTTGAAGTTAACATGTCCCAGCCTTCTATGCCATAGATTAGATTCTTGAGGACCTTGGAAAATAGGCAAGGATGGCCTTTGAGATCTATTTTCTTGGAAAGATCTAAGGCATACACTCTTCCTGTCCTGTTGGCCTTCAGGAGAGTGTGAGCATCCAATACCTTGTCAATCAAACTCAGAACTTTGGATGACAGAATCCTGCAGTTCTGGCTTGTGAAAAGAGCAACATGGCCTTTGTCACACAATTGACTGACACTCAAGAGGTTATACTTGAGATTTTCCACATGGTTGACATCATCGAACCTTATTTCCCCATTGGAAACAAAGCCCTTCCCGATGATGTAACCTCTTGCATCATTGCCAAAGGAAACAAAACCTTCCTTCCTGGAGAGTAGTCATTAAGAAGTGAGTTGTTCCCAGTCATATGCATAGATCCCCCACTGTCTACATACCAGATGCTACTTTGGCATGTTGAAGAGACCTGCATTAATAAACAATCAGTTAGTTTTGGAGACCCAAACCTTTTTGGTTTTGGGCCTGGTCTCATCAATAGATGGTAAACTAACAGGTTTATGGGCACAACAGCTTGAGGTGAAGGAGATGGTGTAGAAGAGGAATCCTTTGGCTTGGATCTCCTTTTCTGGGGTTTCAACACAGGGCCATCAAGTTGGTTAACTCTTCCAACAGATGTTGAACCATCATTACCAGATGTGTCTGGTTCTGGGAAAGAGCTTTCAGCTCTCAGACACTTTGGTATTGGTGTTTGATGATGAGTTCTTGTGTTGCACCATCTTCTTTTGAGCAACCTCAGCTATTGCCTGTTGCACTCCTTCCCTTTTAGATTTCTTTTTGGACATAGGAGTAACAGGATTTGATGCTGCTGGTACAAACTTAGACTCAAACTCAGTTTTCATTTTAGCCAAGTTTTCTTTAATTTTCTCCTTTTGTTTGAGTTTGGATCCCTTTTGTACCAACAATCATCTGTGAGATGATTGAATAGACCCATATTTCACATGGTTTCTTCTTCATCTTCTGTTGATCATCAACTGAAGAAGATGAAACTACTAAGACTTGCTCTTCAGCAGTTTAGAAGCACTTTTTGCCTTCTTGTCAACTTCCTTAGTAGGCTTCAAATCCTTCCTACTGACAGTTTTCTTCTCTTCAGTGCTGTCAGTCATTGGGATTTGAACTCCAGATGTTATCCCCTGCTCTCCAGTACCTTCAGTACTTCTAGGGATAACACTTGGGTTGATCAACACATTGATCATGTGAGTGTCAGCAGTTGAACCATCAATATCAGCTGATAGGTTCACAGAGGGATTACTACTGACTTCAACTACTGATGGTGCTTTATCAAGTAGTGAATCACATGATGAGGTGGATTGGTCATTACTTTCTCCATCAGATTCTACTCCTGCTCTTGAAGCAAAATCTGTAGGAGGAGCAGTGTGATTATAACCAATCCCAAACTTCACATTGGAAGCAGTTTGCTTACTAAGAAGCATTTCAAAGCCCTTGCAAGATTGTACCCATCGATCACACTCTACCTGGGTGACAGCAAGAGTATCTTTGAGGTCTTTGTACTTCTCTAAGAGTACATCCTCCCTAGCCTTATCATCAGAAATTTGGCATTTTAATTTATAAATCTCATCAGTTTTCTCTTTCAGCACAGAACTCAAACTCAGCTTTATTTTTGGAAAATTATTTCTAGCTCACATTTTTGTGATTAAAGCCACATTTGCTTCTCTAATAGAGGCAAATGCTGCTATGCAAGTTTCAGAAAATAATTTGGCCTTAGCCTCAGAGGATACCTGTGATACCTTTGTTGAAGAGGTACTTGAAGATGATCCATCAGAGGATTCCAAAGCCATGAGAGCTAGATTTCCAAAAGGATGCTCACCCATGTTGACCAGCACCTGAGAACAGTTGTTCATTACCAGACACATCATCTGGTAAACTGCTCCAGTCAACAACTCCTGGTGTGAAAAAGCTGTGTTGTTGAGGTTGATTAGGTTGATGAGATGGGATGGTTGAGGCTCAGGGAGTGCATGTGGTTGCTGAGCAGTGGGTGCTTGAACCTGGCCTGGTTGTGGCATGTAATAGCAGGGTATGGATATGGCATTGGCCCCGTGGAACAAAATATGCAGGAGATTGTGGTTGATGATGATAACCAGAATTGACAGGTTGTTGCCCTCTGTTTTGTTGACTATTGCCAGGGAAAGTCACAAAAGGTGCAGGAGAGTTAGATCCAGATGATCTACATTCTCTTGCAAAGTGTCCAAGCCTGTGGCATTTATGACACTTCAACTTACTCTTGTCAAAACCAACTTTGGTTTTGCCAGAAAGTCCTGGGAATTTCCTTCCAGTTCTTTTGTAGAACTTCTGAGATCTGATATTATCAAGGCCATTTGGCTCAAAATATCCATCTCTTCTAAGTCATCATCAGCAATCCCTTGAGATCATCCATGATGAAACATAGATTGTCACTATACTACCAGCAGAATGACTATCAACACTCACAAAGTCAGGCTCAGAAGTGTTTGTAGAGAAATCAATATGCTCATCATACTGGCCTTCAGATGACGCATATTCTGACTCTTGATGTCCAATCAGGGCAGTGTTCCCTTGGACAAAATCCTCAGTAAGCTTGCCAGATGAAACCAATTTCCTTTTCTGCTCTATCTCTCTCTCGAATGTAAGCAGTTTCCCATGAAGTTGGGTGAGAGATAGGCGATCAACATCAGCATTTGAGCGTAGAACAATGGTATATGTGTTCCATCTCTCAGGCAGTGATCTTAAGAATCTATGGTTCATCTGACTCCTGGTATATTCATGTTTAACCATTTTCAATTCAGAGATTAAACATGAAAACCGCTCCAATTGTTGAGTGAGAGTCTCACCCTTCTATGAGAGAAAGTCTCATATTGTTGGGCGAGGATTTCCCTGTTGTTTGCTAAAACCTCTCATAGTACCACCAAATTGTTCTTTGATGGCATTCCAGAGGTCATGAGCAGACTCATAATGCAAAGCCCAGAGTAAATCTCATTAGGAATAGCCATAGCCAAATTCCATGGGCTTTTGCATCGATTTCAAACAACTTCTTGTCCTCATCGGAGTATTGCTCCTTCTTCTTTGGAACCAACTGGTTTGTTTCCGGATCATTCACCATTGGCTTATGTGGTCCATGTACCACAGATGTCCAACAACCTGAGCTATTGACAGAAAGTGATGGAGCAATCTTCTCTGCCAAATGTTATACTCATTCCTCACCAAGATCGGAGGCTTGGTAGAGGATCCAGTATTGAAAGGATCATTCGAAGAAGTAGTCATTGTGGAAAATCAGACAGATTCAAGTAAAATCACAATAAATTTAGCTCAAAACCACACAGAACCTCAAATAAAACGGCCAGAAGCGATACACTCTCAATCTCTATAACAGATCCTTGCGAATTTGCTAATTCGATTAAACTTAGAGCGATTGAACAGTTTCAATGATCAATTGTTAGATCGATCAATGATTAACCTGCTCTGATACCATTTGTTAGGATCTCAGCCTCTTGGTTTAATCGATTGAACAGATATAGCAGCGGAATAGCTCAGAATTAGACAAATTCAAGCAAGAACATTCGATATAAAACGATAAAAGAATTTTGTTATAGAGAGAGAAATATCCGACAAAAGGAATATTGCATTAAGATTGTCGGCCTCAAAGGCACGATTACAGGTGAGTCATCCTTCCTTATAAAGGAAAGAGTGACGTAGGCTGATGTCACTTGAAAGTGACATGTAACCGTTTGATAACTACTGATGTTTAACAACTACTGAAGATGTCAACAATTGACATCTTCTTACAAATGTTCCTAAGTGTTAAACATCTTATTTACAACGACTGAAAAACATAAAACTACTGATACTACAACAACTGAAGAACAACCTCTTCAGTTGTTTACAAGTACTGAAAAGAAAAGTAAAAAACTACTGAAAGGAAAAGAAAACTACTGAAGAAGAAAAACATCACAACAACTGAAGAAGCCCTCTTCAGCTGTTGTCATCAGCTGTTAACATCAGCTGATGTCTTCAGTACTTGAACATCAGACTTTGTCTTTCAGCTGTTGATCTTCAGTCTTTGTCTTCAGTACTTGTTGAAGTCTTCAGACTTTAGATCTTCAGCTGTTGTCTCAGTCTTTGTCTTCAGTACTTCAGACGTACTTCAGCAGTTGTATTCTTCAGACTTTGTAGAACAGCTGATCAGGTCTTCTTCAGCTGTTGTGATGTCCTGTGGGACTTAGAGGTTTCTCTGATCAGGCTCATTGGTTCTTTTGGTCCAACATTGGAGCTTTAGGTTTGTCTCACCAGGGGAATCAAACATTGCAAGTGTATAAGATATTGACAGTGATTCCGCTAGTGAAGGAGATCTAGCAGTTGAGATAGCAATGTCACATAGTGAAGAAGCAACTGCAACCGAGGTCAGTTACAAGCCTAAAGAGGAGACTACCATGTCAGAGATAGAAAAGACAGAATCACTAGAACCAGAGACATCTGATGCTGCGTTGATGGCTAACTCTTCTGAATCAACTCAGGTAAGTACTACTGACCAATGTTTGATAATCATGCTTGTTATGATTGTGATACTTTTAGGAATAGCATAGATGAAAAATTTGCTAGGTTATTAGATCATAATGATAACTTAGTAAAAGATTTACAACTGTGCACTGAGGCTAATAGGGTATTAAAACAAAATGAGCATAGTTATAAAGAAAAGATAGACCTTTTGACTAAACAGCTTAGGGAAACCGAAGTAGTTGCCTTTAACCAAGCTAATGACATTAGGTAGTATCTAAACTCCCTAGAAGACACTAAGAAGCAAAAGGCAGTTCTAGAAGTAGAAGTAAATTCATTAAAACAGAAACTGCACAGTTGGACTAGTCTTCACACATAGTCCAACACTTAGTGAGAGAAAGGAACAACGGGGAGGGATTGGGTTATAAAGTGGTTCCACCACCACCTGAGACTTTGATGAACACTAAGACTAGACGAATAAATAGTAATCCCATCAAGGATCATGTGGTGTCTACTCCTCTTGTTAGTGATCCAGATTCCTTATGTTCATCTATTGACTCTGGAAACAAACAAAAGGAGGCCACTTCAAAGGCAAAGGATAAATTGTCTTGTGTTAATCTGGAAAAGGAATTTGAAAAGGTTAACTTAAAGTCAGGATCAAACAGAGTCAAAACAGAACCTAAAAGGACTTCTAAGGTTAATCTTTCACATACTTCAAGTCAAAAACCTATTAACCAAAAAGAAAAGGATGTTAAACAGGTGAAAACAGTTAACTTTGTTAAACCAGAGAAAACAACCAAAGAATCAGAGTCAAAACCTAGAGTGAGTTATGTTACTAGAGTGTCACACACTTCTCCACAAAGAAAGTTTAATCATAAAGTTGATAGCAGGTCGTGCTACAACTGTGGTGAATATGGACACATTGCTTCCTATTGTCACTTCTATCAGACACCTAGGAAGAAGATTGAACTTCAGGTTTCAAAGCCTAGGTCTTCTAAGAGGATTTCTCTGACTCCACCTAGAAGAACTAGTGAACCTAAAATTCAACCTGTAAGTCAGTCGACTGTTTATCACAACATGCATTGCACAAATCTGGATTATGGAAGGAGAAGACATCCTCTGTGTCGATAATAATGAAAAGAAGGAACCTGAGCTACCCTCATCCTCTAAGGTTCAATGGGTAGAATTATGATGTGTGATGCCTCTGGGAAACCCAAGCCAGTAAAGGCTTGGGTTCCTAACCCAAACTAATTCTTTACTTTGTATGTGCAGGGTGTTCGATACAGTGCTGAAACTACACATGGATAGTAGACAGCGGAGCATCCAGGCACATGACAGGAACAGGGCTCTTTTATCAAACGTCAAGCAAATAAAAGGAGGGCATGTTTCGTTTGCTGGAAACAAGGGTGGCTATATCACAACCCAAGGAGAAGTGGGGAATCAGAAAGTTAAATTTGAAAAAGGTGAACTACGTTCAACAACTACAAAATAACTTACTTTATGTTTCCCAAATATGTGATAAGGGATTTAAAGTCATCTTCGACAACAAGAAGTGTTACGTACTAAAGAAAGACTACGTGATCCCAGAGGACCAAGGTTTGATGACTGCTTCAAGATATAAAGATCTTTATGTCTTGGATCTGTTAACAGCTTCTACAACGGATCATGAGGTTCAGTGTTTTCTATCTAAAGCTACTGAAAAGGATTTCATCTCCTGGCATAGGAGAATGGGACACATTAGTCAAAGGAAGATGAATCACTTGATTCAGAAGGATCTGGTGAGAGGAGTCAATGTCAAGAACTTCCAGCTTCCTGACTTTTGTGTAGCTTGCAAGAAAGGCAAACATACAAATAAGTCTCATTCGGAAAAGAAAGTTCATTCAATAGAACTTCCTCTTGAGCTTCTTCACATGGATCTGTTTGGTCCAGTCAGTACAAAGAGCATTGCAGGCGACTTGTACTGCTTTGTGGTCACTGATGACTACTCAAGGTTCACTTGGGTAATGTTTCTGAAAACCAAATCAGAAACATTTGAGTCATTCAAAAAGTTGGTAACCACACTGGAATCTCTCTACAAGCTGAAGGTTAGACAAGTACGCTCAGACAACGGAACAGTATTCAAGAACCAGTGGATGGAGGCATACTGCAAGGAAAAGGGAATTGTGCATCAATTCACTTCTGCCTACACGCCTCAGATGATTGGTGTGTTGCTGAGAGAAAGAACAGAAGCTTGATAAAGACAGCACGGACTATGCTGGCAGACTCGAAACTGCCTATCCAAGTCTGGAATGAGGCAGTGGCGAATGCATGTTATACCCTGAATTGAGTCCTGATAGTCAAGCACCACGGAAAGACATGTTACGAGCTACTACAAAGACGCAAACCGAATCTGGAGTATCTCGAACCATTTGGCACGCCGTGCACACTTCTGAAGAAGACACAAGAGGGTAAATTCAGCGAGAAGGCAGATGAAGGAATCTTTCTAGGATACAACATACCGAACAAGCGAGTTTACAACAACTCAACGGGTCTAGTAGAAGTATGGTGTAATGTTGACATTCAGAGATATACACACCACCTACTGGAAAAGGACTCGCCTACCTTTTTGACTATGATGGATTCTTCAAGTCCTTCAACTTCCCTCTCTCTCCCTCAGATGACAAGTTAGCTACACGGATGATGTATGATATCTTGAATACACCAACATCTAGCTTACAGGGAGAATCATCTATTCAGTCAGGGGGAGTAGTCGAAGTCAGTGAACTATACCCCTGAAGAAGGGGAAATAATTCATGACCTATCAAACGAGCAACTGGCAGAGCTTTTCAAGCTAAATCCAGATGAGATAGTGAAAGATGCTCCTACATGCGATTCGACTAGTGACGAAGAGCTCAACGATGTTGATGAAGTCAAGATCGAAGATGTCACTGCCGAGGATTACCCTCAGTACGCTGACAATGAGGGTAATGTGGTCCCCAATCTGGGTGAATCCCTTGTTAGCGATACTTTTGAGGTGTTGAACAAGATGGAGCAAGAAACAGAGAAAGCAGTAGGAACAGCCCAAGCCTCAAATGATGATGTCGACATTCGAAAGGCTGAGTGGGCTGCATGTTTTGAAGAAGTTAGAGCCCAACATACTGCACCAAAGAAGGATTCCTACACCAAACTCTATAGAGTCAAGAAACATCACAAGGTGTCAGGAAGGATCATAGCATGGGCGTATTTTGAGGATCTTAATGCTTATGCGGTTAAGAGAGAACAGGGCATAGAGTACTTCAGATTCCCACATGATCTGAAGACTCTACCAGGTTTTGAGCTCAACCAGCTGGCCAAATTAAAGCTTTTGTATGCTGACCCCAGGAAGATGTCAGGCTGGTTTGAGGCTGCCCTAAAAAAGGAGTACCACACCAGATGGGTTAACTTCAGACCCCAACAGCCTACTAGGTATATCAGAAGGTCTGAGGTTGATGCCATTACTGGCAAGCCCAAGATAGTGTTGAAGTGGAATCCTCCGCGCACAATGTCAAGAATCCCACTCAGGGAAATGCCACAAGATTTCACTCCACACTTTAAGTGGGGTACTATGATGGAGAACAGCTGAAGCAGTCATAGTCCTAAGCAAAGAGGGACAAATGGATACGATCAGGGTATTCGACCCGATGTGGCTTACAAACTTGTCGGAAAATGATGTCTATACGCTATACAAGTGGCCACTGTTCTATGATATGCAAGATATTGTACAAGCCCTCCGGTTCCAGAACGTTATACGACTTTGCTTCGCGTTTGAGATTCACACGGGAGTCACAAAAGAGGAGAAGTACAAGAAATACAAGGAGGTTATGCAGAAAACAAGAGATTAGAGAGATCTAGGTCCAAGGGGGAGTTTGTTGATACATGTATGTCCCTAGATCATGATATGAATGTAATAGATCTTGTTTGTCTGATTCTGAGGTAATGCTTGGAAGGATTAATGAAATGATATGTTTGTTTGTTATTTATAATGTTTAATATTTCATTAATGAGTCGATGTTGAATTGGTTAATTAGGTTTGTGGTTGTTTGAATTGTTACACATAATGTTATATTAATTAATTAATACATTCAAACTTAACAGAATGAAATTCTCATGCGAGTGGCCCATGCGAATGGACCATACGCATGAATAACTTCATACGAATGACTCAGTCGCACGACTGAACCAGGAGACTGGATCAGTCATATGATTGTAACATAAGATTGGCTCAGTCACACGACTGAACACTCAGTCGTGCGGATGAATTAACCGCATGGTTCAATCGCACGACTGAACCATACTAATGGTTTAGTCGCACGAATGAATAATACTAACCTATAAATACAACCCAATTCGGGAAAAAGATAGAGCTTTGATTAATTACGATTCCAGACGTACCCTAGCCATCTAGAAGCCTCCCAATTCGTTCTCCAAGTTCATAGAACACCTTAGATTGATTCCCAATCGATTTCTAACGTTAGTTTCAATTTTTGATTGATTCTTCGTGTGTTCTCACTGATTGGATCGCCAATCAAATAGGATTCCGCACTATTTGATCTGGTTTTGTTAATACATGTATGTCCCTGGATCATGATATGAATGTAATAGATCTTGTTTGTCTGATTCTGAGGTAATGCTTGGAATGATTAATGAAATGATATTGTTTGTTTGTTATTTATAATGTTTAATATTTCATAATGAGTCGACGTTGAATTGGTTAATTAGGTTTGTGGTTGTTTGAATTGTTACACATAATGTTATATTAATTAATTAATACATTCAAACTTAACAGAATGAAGTTCTCATGCGAGTGGCCCATGCAAATGGACCATACGCATGAATAACTTCATACGAATGACTCAGTCGCACGACTGAACCAGGAGACTGGATCAGTCGTATGATTGTAACATAAGATTGGCTCAGTCGCACGACTGAACACTCAGTCGTGTGGATGAATCAACCGCATGGTTCAATCGCACGACTGAACCATACTAATGGTTCAGTCGCACGAATGAATAATACTAACCTATAAATACAACCCAATTCGTGAAAAAGATAGAGCTTGATTAATTACGATTCCAGACGTACCCTAGCCATCTAGAAGCCTCCCAATTCGTTCTCCAAGTTCATAGAACACCTTAGATTGATTCCCAATCGATTTCTAACGTTAGTTTCAATTTTTGATTGATTCTTCGTGTGTTCTCACTGATTGGATCGCCAATCAAATAGGATTCCGCACTATTTGATCTGGTTTTGTTAATACATGTATGTCCCTGGATCATGATATGAATGTAATAGATCTTGTTTGTCTGATTCTGAGGTAATGCTTGGAATGATTAATGAAATGATATTGTTTGTTTGTATTTATAATGTTTAATATTTCATTAATGAGTCGACGTTGAATTGGTTAATTAGGTTTGTGGTTGTTTGAATTGTTACACATAATGTTATATTAATTAATTAATACATTCAAACTTAACAGAATGAAGTTCTCATGCGAGTGGCCCATGCAAATGGACCATACGCATGAATAACTTCATACGAATGACTCAGTCGCACGACTGAACCAGGAGACTGGATCAGTCGTATGATTGTAACATAAGATTGGCTCAGTCGCACGACTGAACACTCAGTCGTGTGGATGAATCAACCGCATGGTTCAATCGCACGACTGAACCATACTAATGGTTCAGTCGCACGAATGAATAATACTAACCTATAAATACAACCCAATTCGTGAAAAAGATAGAGCTTTGATTAATTACGATTGCAGACGTACCCTAGCCGTCTAGAAGCCTCCCAATTCGTTCTCCAAGTTCATAGAACACCTTAGATCCATTCCCAATCGATTTCTAACGTTAGTTTCAATTTTTGATTGATTCTTCGTGTGTTCTCACTGATTGGATCGCCAATCAAATAGGATTCCGCACTATTTGATCTGGTTTACACGCTAATCACTAGGTATTTCGTTCAAATACCAGGTCCTAACACATAATACTTTATCATTTCTTTCACAACTATAACACATAAAGCCACAGGAAAGATAAAGATACATTATAACAAGGAACATCAACATGTACAGTCAACATAATCATACAGGGCATCATGTAACATAACATACATCATACATACCATCATGCATAAGCATCAAACATACATCATAACATATCCATCATAACCTCTATGACCTCAAAAGTCAGCTTACATGAATCCCCGAGATCATCCCAAGTCAAATCTAAATTCTCACTTTTCCCTAGAAAGTCAAACTATTCTAAGTGTTCATCCGCATTTGTCTTGTTGTTCATCCGCATTTGCTATAGTTCATCCGCATTTGCCATAGTTCATCCGCATTTGCTATAGTTCATCCGCATTTGCTATAGTTCATCCGTATTTGTTTTTCTTCATCCGCATTTGTCCTTCTTCATCCGCATTTCCCATACTTAGTCAATGTTCATCCGCATTGACTTTCATACTCGTTCGCATTGACTTTCATCCGCATTGACTTTCATAGTCATCTGCATTGACATTCATATTCATCCGCATTGACTTTCATACTCATCCGCATTAACTTTCATACTCATCCGCATTGACTTTCATACTCATCCGCATTGACTTTCATACTCATCTGCATTAACTTTCATACTCATCCGCATTAACTTTCATAGTCATCCGCATTAACTTTCATACTCGTCCGCATTGACTTTCCTTGGCAACTAATGCTCATCCGCATTTCTTCTGCATACTCAGGCAGATGCTAAAACTTAAACATACGAACTCTAAACATCAGATCTCAGTTCCCAAGCACCATCAATCATGTTCTAAACTCGTTTGCAATTGAGTATGGCTAAGCATATCTCAGTTCTCAGTAAAAGAGGGGTTCTATAACTCACCTTAGCAGCTCTTGAGTATGGCTTCTTCCAAACTCGTTTGCAATTGAGTTCAACCGCCTAGAAACCCACTAAAAACATACCCGAACACATGCAAACACACATAAGCATAAACCCTAAGGACAAGGCCAGTTAAGAACACCATAAAACCATAAATTCTTACCTTGAATTCGAACTTCTTCTTGTTTCCCTTCAGACTCGACAGCTTTCTGCTACTCTTGCTACTTTCTCTCTCTAAACAACCGAGAATTGTGATGTGTGTGTTATATCTTGGAGGACTACAAGATATAATCTTAGAAGAATCCCAAATATTTAAATATTCTATCCATTCAAGTAGTGACAAGATGTACAAAGACCTAAGAAGTGACTATTGATGGCTAGATGTGGGATAATCTATCGCCATATACGTAGAAAAATGTCTCACCTTCCTTAAAGTGAAAGTTGCAACATCAAAAGTCATCAAGTTATCTATAGAAGCCAGAGATTCCAAAATAGAAATGTGAGAAAATCTATTGATACATATACGTACCTAGATCCTGATCTTAATGTAATATGTCTTGAATGTCTTACACTGATGTAATATTGGGTACTTAATGAAATGAGAATGTTTGGTTGTGATTTATAATGTTTAATATTTCATTAATGAGTTGTGTAACGCATATTGACTAGATTATATAGGTTTGTGATTGTTTGAATTGATATACATAATGTTACAATAATGAATACATTCAAACTTGGTTAAGTGAAGTTCTCATGCGTCCGACTGGACCATGCGCCCCAACAGTGGTCATGCGTCCGGATGGCCATGCGACTGAGTATCCATGCGCCTAAATAGTCCATACGCCTGAACAACTTCATGCGACTGACTCATTCGCATGATTGAACACTCAGTCATGCGAATGGATCAACCGCATGGCTCAATCGCATGAATGAACCATGCTAATGGTTCAGTCGACCGAATGAGCAACCCTAACCTATAAATACCACTTAATTCGTGGAAAAACGTAAGCATTGAATACACTTCGACTCCAGACGTACCCTAACCATCCAGAAGCCTCTAAGTTCATACTCCAAGTTCATAGAACGCTGTAGATCGATTCCTAATCGATTCTTGACGTTAGATTCAATACATTATTGTGTCTACATGCGTTCTCACTGATTGGATCACCAATCAAATAGGATTCCGCACTATGTGGTTTGGTTTATCACGTTAATTAGTTGGTGTTTTGTTCAAATACCAGATCCTAACAAGTGGTATCAGAGCTTTGGCTCTTGATTACGTGTTGATTCAATAGTTTTGATACAAAAGTTGTGTTTTTCCATCAAAAACGCAATCTTTTTGTGTCTAACGGAGTCTTAGACGTTTCCTGACCTAAAAGTTTAGTTTTTCCGGCATACGGCGATTAGGGTTTGTATTCGAGTTTTTAAGGTCAAAACACATTTAACCTACGAATTATCAAACTTTAGCAAGTTCAGTCGCATGATTGGCTTAATCACACGATTGAGTTCATTCGCATTCTCCAACCGCACGATTGGACTCATTCATACCCTTATTCGTACGACTGAGAACCTCATTCGGACTGTTCAACTGCATTAGTTCATACGGCCGACTGACTCATCCACATTTGTTCAGTCGCACGATTGAACCATCCGCATTTGTTCAATCGCCCGAATAAGCCCAATCGCATACCTTCATTTGCATATATCAGTAGTTTGTTAAATAGTTAAAGTTAAGTGAAACGGAGGACCAATTTTCAGCATACACAGCAAGTAGAGATACACGTATTCAAAATCTACTGCTGTTGGAGAATGAAGTGGGAATTCACAATAAACTCCCAAAGCTTATCACGTTAGATGACTACCCACAATGGAAGCAACATTTTGAAATACACTTAAATTGAGTAGATACAAATTTGTGGGAGGCAATAGAGTCGGGGTACAACATGCCAGTAGGAGCTGACAGAGTCAAACTTACACTAAGTGGCATGTCAGATGCACAGAAAGTAAAACACAACGCTGAGAAGAAAGTCTATGCTTTGCTCACTCAGTCTATTCCGAATGATATCTTCCATCAGTACTCAGAGTATACTCAAGCAAAGAAACTGTGGGATGCGTTGGAGAAGAGGTATGTCAGAAATGCCTCACTCAAGGCCATTAAGGCCAAAGCTTTGAAGAAGGAGTTTGACAACTTCTCTTCAATAGGAAAGGAAGGCTTGGATGATGTGATCGATAGATTCTACCACTTGATGAGTGAGATGCACACTCATGGAGTAACTACGTTGATGGAGGATAAGGTATCCAACTTTGCTGATGGACTACCGGAGAAATGGGCTTCCTTCGTTTCAAATCTCAGACAAAATAGGATGCTCTTGAAGTTAGATATAAATGACTTCATTCTGAAACTGAGAGAAGAGGAGCTTAGGATGAAGTACAGAGCTCAAAAGGCCAACTATGATTAGAATCCTGCACTCTACAATGCGACTCCTCAAGCCAAGACATCTGGAGCACCACTGCAGACTGCCTTCGTCTCAAGCGCAACAATTCCAGCACAACCTTCTACTTCAGGGTCCGAAACGTCAGGCTCGTCTGGCACCCAGTATATTATACCTGAAGCTAATGTAGCAAAACTGAAAACCGATAACTTCGGTAATGTGGCTGTTGAGGTGGCCAAAGAACACATGGACCTCTTAGCTGTTGTAATCCACTCCTATGATGGACTAGTTTCTGGAAAGATAGGAAATTGTCACCTGGAAAATGAGGATTATGAACAGGTGGATGAAATGGAGTTGGAACGAATGAACATAATGTGGGCTTTGGCAAGTGCTGTCTGACGAGCTAAAAAGTTTGTCAAAAAGACCAGACAGAACTTGGTTACTACCAAAGATACAACCTTTGGCTTTGACAAGTCAAAGGTAACTTGTTTCAACTGTGGTGAGAAGGGACACTTCAAGCGGGAGTGTGTGAAGCCGAAGAAGACTGGGAATGGCAATCCTTTCTCGTCTTTTAATCGTCAGGACAAGGCCATATCTAGCAGTTCTACTTCATCAAGCAAGGACCCCAAAGCCTTGACTGCTAATGAGGATGAAGGACAGGTGTGGAGCTTCAGGTTTGTCTCACCAGGAGAGTCCAACATAGCTAGTGTGGAGGACATTGATGATGATTCTGCCAGTGAGGGAGATATAGCAGTAGAGCTCGCGATGTCAAATTCTGAAGACATTGCTCATGTGGTCAACCACCTGCCTGAAGAAGAAAAATTCGCATCAACGTCAGAATCACTAGAACCAGAGACAACAGATTCTGCGCTCATGGCTGATTCCTCTTCAACATCTCAGGTAAGTACTACTGACCAGTTGTTCAATAATCATGCTTGTTTAAATTGCAATAAATTTAGAGAAAGTATAGATTTGAAATTTTCTAGGTTATTAGATCATAATGATAGCTTAGTAAATGATCTAGAACTATGCACTGAGGCTAATAGAGTATTAAAACAAAACGAGCATAATTATAAGGATAAGATAGACCTATTGAATAAACAGCTTAGGGAAACAGAGGTAGTTGCCTTTAACCAAGCAAATGACATTAGGTACTATCTGAACTCCCTAGAGGACACTAAGAAGCAAAAAGCAGTTTTAGAAGTAGAAGTCAACTCCTTAAAACAAAAACTGCATAGTTGGACAAGCTCATCTCATATTGTCCAACACTTAGTGAGAGAGAGAAACAATAGGGAGGGATTGGGATACAAAGTGGTTCCACTACCACCTGAGACCTTGATGAACACCAAAAGTAAAGCAATTAACAATAACCCCATCAAGGACCATGTGGTGTCAACTCCTCTTGTTAGTGATCCAGATTCCATAAGTAAATCCAATGAATCTGACTCTAAACAAAAGGAGGCCACTTCAAAGGCAAAAGGAAAGATGCCTTGTGTTAACCTAGAAATTGAGTTTGAAAAGGTTAATTTAAAGTCAGGGTCGAACAAAGTAAAATCAAAACCCAAAAGAACTATAAAACCTAATCAATAACAAGCATCATTTCAAAGTCTAGGTAAACAAGAAATAAAAGATGTAAAACCAGGTAAAGCAATTAAGTTTGTAAAACCCGATCATACATCTAACAAAGAAGTGTCTCAATCTAAACAAAATAAGGTCGATCGTGTGACATCTACATCTCCACCAAAACATATAAACCGTAAAGTTGAAAGCAGATCCTGCTATAATTGTGGAGAGTACGGTCACATTGCGTCTCATTGTCCTTATTATCAGACACCGAGGAGGAAAGTTGAACTTCCTGCATCTAAAACTAGATCCTTTAAGAGGAACTCAATGATGCCTCCTAAAAGGGATAGTGAATCCAAAGTTCAACCCATCAGCCAGTCGTCTGTTTATCACAAACAAGCCTTACACAAAGCTGGTCTATGGAAAGAAAAATCTGCCTCAGCCTCTGAAGATGAACAAATAGAAATCTAAGCTTCCCTCAACCTCAAATGGTCAATGGGTTGAGTTTATGATGTGTGATGCCTCGGGGAAACCCAAGCCAGTGAAGGCTTGGGTTCCTAACATAAACTAATGTTTTCATTGAATATGCAGGGTGTTCACTATAGTGATGAGACCAACACGTGGATTGTAGATAACGGAGCATCCAGGCACATGACAGGGAACAAAGCTCTCTTATCAAACGTCACACAAATCAAAGGAGGGCATGTTTCATTTGTTGGAAACAAAGGCAGGTACATCACAGCCCAAGGGGAAGTGGGAAATGAAAAAGTTAAGTTTGATAAGGTAAACTACGTCCAACAATTACAAAATAACTTACTTTTAGTTTCTCAAATATGTGATAAAGGATTCAAAGTAGTCTTTGACAACAAGAAGTGCTACGTTCTAAAGAAAGACTACGTGATCTCGGAGGACCAAATCCTAATGTCAGCTTCAAGATATAATGATCTTTATGTTTTGGATCTCTCAAAGGCCTCCACAACAGATCGTGAAGTCCAATGCTTCTTGTCCAAAGCTACTAAGAAGGACTCCATCTCCTGGCATAGGAGAATGGGACACATAAATCCGAGGAAAATGAATCAATTGATCCAGAATGATCTTGTGAGAGGAGTAAATGTCAAAAACTTCCAACTCCCGGATTTCTGTGTTGCGTGCAAAAAGGGCAAACAGACGAAGAAGTATCATAAGGAAAAGAAAGTTTATTCGATAGAACTTCCTCTTGAGCTCCTTCATATGGATCTGTTGGTCCTGTCAGTACAAGAAGCATCGCAGACGACTTGTATTGCTATGTAGTTACTGATGACTACTCAAGATTTTCTTGGGTAATGTTTCTGAAATCCAAATTAGAAACATTTGACTCCTTCAAGGAATTGGTAACTACACTAGAATCCCTATACAAGCTGAAGGTACGACAGGTGTGCTCAGACAACAAAACCAAGTTCAAGAATCAGTGGATGGAGGATTATTGCAAGGAAAAGGGAATTGTACATCAATTTACCTCTGCCTACACTCCTTAAATGAATGGTGTTGCTGAAACGAAGAATCGCAGCTTGATAGAGACCGCACAGACTATGCTGGTAGACTCGAAACTTCCTATTCAATTCTAGAATGAAGTAGTGGCAAATGTTTGCTATACGCTTAATCGAGTTCTGGTAGTCAAACGCCATGGAAAAACATGCTACGAGTTATTACAACAACGTAAACCTAACTTAGAGTATCTGGAGCCGTTTGGCACTCCGTGCACCCTGTTGAAGAAGACTCAGGAGGGAAAATTCAGTGAGAAGGTTGATGAGAGGATCTTCCTAGGATACCACATACAAAACAAGAGAGTTTACAACAACTCAACGGGTCAAGTAGAGGTATGGTGTAATGTTGATGTTCAGAGACACACCACACCACCTGCTGGAAAAGGGCATGCTTACTTCTTCGACTATGATGGATTCTTCAAGTCCTTTAACATACATCTTTCTACTTCAGAAGAAGAGTTGACAAATAAGATGATGTATGATGTCTTGACCACACCGTCTCAAGATTCAACACCATCCAGTTCACAAAGTCAATCATCTACCAACTCAGGGGAGCACTAGATGTGAGTGACTCTTCCTCTGATGAAGAAAATATGGAACATGATCAGAACAACCAGGATGTACAGGTTCCGCCTATCACAAGTCCACAAGCATCTTATAGTGATGCTTCTGAGCCTTCGGAACCTCAGACTCTTATTGCCTCAAATCCAGAACCAGCTGTTCACAATCTTGGTTCTGAGGTAGTTGTTCCAACAACTCCCAGCTCACGTCTAAATGTCTATCATCCTTTGGATAATGTTATAGGATATGTGAGATCAGGGGTTCAGACTAGGAATCAGTTGTACTCAGCTGATTATGGCTCCGTGATGGAAAAAGGATACCTTCACGATGGTGCCTACCGCTGCTTTGTGTCTCAGTTTGAGCCAAAGTATGTTAGTGAAGCACTGAATGATGAGGCTTGGGTGAGTGCCATGCAAGAAGAACTTCTTCAGTTTAAGAAGTTGGGTGTATGGACTCTAGTGGATAGAGCTAAAGGTGCTAAGGTCATTGGCACCAAATGGGTCTTGAAATGCAAGAAAGATGATCAGGGAGTGATCATTAGAAACAAGGCTTGGCTTGTTGTTTAGGGTTTTCGACAAGTTGAGGGTATTGACTACAATGAAGTGTTTGCACCCGTGGCAAGAATGGAAGCCATCCACATCTTCCTTGCCTATGCATCTTATATGAAAATCAAAGTTTATCAACTAGATGTGAAGAGTGCGTTCCTTCATGGTGAGATCAGAATGACAGTGTACGTGAGTCAACCCGAGGGATTTGAGGATCCATATCATCGGGATAGAGTTTACAAACTCGACAAGATGCTATACGGACTTCACTAAGCTCCAAGGGCCTGGTATGAGAAACTCTCGACTCATCTTGTGAAACATGGTTTTTGCAGGGGAGTCATTGACTGTACATTGTTTATCAACGAAAAAGATAGAGATTTACTGCTGGTAAAATATATGTCGATGATATAATCTTCAGTTCCAAGAATGAAGAATTATGCAAAGAGTTTGAAGCAGTAATGAAGGCAGAGTTTGAAATGAGTGCAATGGGAGAAATGAAATTCTTTCTCGGTTTACAGGTGGATCATACACCAAATGGTATTTTCCTACATTAGACAAAGTATGTAGGTGATATTCTCAGTCGGTTTGACATGGAGAATGCTTCTCCAGCTGGAACTCCACTGGCTACAAACCATGATGTAGCACCCGACAAGAATGGTGATATGGTAGATGCCACTATGTACCGAGGGATGATTGGATCTCTCATGTATCTCACTGCCTCACGACCTGATATCATGTATGTTACATGTTTATGCTCACGATATTAGGCAAAGCCTAAAGTGAACCATCTGATTGGGGTCAAACAGATTTTCGTTATCTGAAGGGTACACCCACACTTGGATTGTGGTATCCTCATGATGATGACTTTGAGCTTACAGAGTATAGCGACTCAGATTACGGCGGCTGCAAGATGAACTACAAGTCTACATCAGCAGGGTGTCAGATCTTTGGGAGAAGATTAGTACCTGGCAGTGTAAGAAGCAGACCTCGGTTGCATTGTCAACCTGTGAAGCTGAGTACGTTGCTGCTGCAAGCTGCTGTTCTCAAATCATATGGATTCAATAACAAATGCGGGATTACGGTTTGAATTTCCCTTCTACTCCTATCTTTGTTGATAACTCTGCTGCAATTGTAGTCACTAAAAACCCGATCCAACATCCTAAGACCAAACACATCGGAATTAAATATCACTTTATACGTGATTGCTTTGAAAAGAACTTAAATGATGTGGTAAAAATAAATATAGATTTTCAACGCGGTGACTTCTATACAAAGGCATTTGACAAATCATGTTTTTTATATTTGTTAGAGGTCAATGGAGTTAAAAAGAAAAGTGAGGTCATTCCTGACGATGACTATGTATAGTCCGATGCGTCATGTCTAGTTCCTTTTATTTTTCCAATTTTTTTAGTTTTATTTTCTTTTATTTTATTTGCTTAATTTTAAGTAGTTTAATTAAAATTAGTTTATTTCCTTGCCTATTAAAGTCCAAAAACGTTAATTCGTGATGGTTTTATAATTTTTGGGGGAGAATAGGTTTAGGCAGTAATATACAAAAAAAACGAGGGAGAA
The DNA here is from genome assembly GCA_025506515.1 of Flaveria trinervia. NCBI lineage: Eukaryota > Viridiplantae > Streptophyta > Magnoliopsida > Asterales > Asteraceae > Flaveria > Flaveria trinervia. The sequence goes on from CM046455.1 coordinate 61,428,602, forward strand.
GGAGAGGCAAGCTGATAAAATAAGATCATATGTGTGATACTGATTCAATCTTTGGAATATGATAGTACACGGAACAAACCATTTGGGACTTTAAAAATTAAAATTAAAAAAGATGCAAATCTCAAGTATAAGTCTGTGTAGTCTGAGCAATATAAAAGAAAATATGATAGATAAGCTAGTTACTACTAAGGTAACACAAAGAAAGTAGACCTAGAGGTTGCTAGACCACAGATGATATGTTGGTAGATTCAACACAATAGATGACTAGACCTTTTTGGTGATCTCAAGATTAAACTAAAATGTTTGACTAGTTGTGGGTAACACCTTATCCCTGGTTAACACAATCAACAAGATTCCAATAAGGGGTGACGAGCAAAATAAACGCCACAAATGTGTGCGTAAGACCAAAGCATGAGCAAAAGCACATAAAAATGCAAATGCAATCAAACTAATAACTTATGTTTCCAATAAGCGGTGGCACTGACCTGAGGCTTGGCTTCTCTTTGAAAATTCTATGAATAGTTTCTTCTTGAATACTACCCTGAGACCACTCAAAAATCTCCTGAGGAATGTTGATTACCATATAAGTGTGGGATCCATAAATGCTAGTTGAAAAAACAAACCTTAAACTATCACCAATCTGTGTTGAAAGTCTGTGTATGGATTTAAGAGGACAAGTATACTGACAATCATTGAGGCTACAATTCTTGAAAGTTTAAATCAGTGTGGAGACCTAAGTGTACTAGTATGATTTCCTAGATTTGTTAACTGACTCCAGATGAAAAACAAGAATAGAGCATCAAAGTTTTTGTAATAACCCATCCTGAATGATTTGGTATCCTGTATGATTCCAAACTGAATTGGTCCATGTATGGTTTAAATGATTGAAGCAGCTCTCTCAGAAAACTAATGTTAACCCTTCCAAAAACATAAAAACATGTCTTAGTTTTTAAGTTTTCAGTATTATTTCATTTATTTCTATACAAAGTCAGTCTATTTCAATTTGTTTAGTATCGGACTATGTCATGGAAGTTGATAACGGACCTTATCATCTAAAAGGTCACGTCTGAGGTGACCACACGTGCTTTCAAATAAAATGGGTCACGTCTGAGGTGACAAAATGTCTTAAAAGGATCACGTCTGAGGTGATCAAAGGTTTTTCAAGATAAAATGATCATGTCTAAGATGATCAAATGCACATAACATTTATTCATAAGTTAAACAGAGAAAACGTGAAATGTTTATAAAGTCAAATTCATGAGTCTGACCCATTCGCACGAATGGATCATGAGTATGGACCAATCATACGAATGGACCATACTCATGCATTAAACAGCCAAATGGACATGAGTATGAACCATTCACCCAAATGGCTTATCAGAATGATCTATTCGACCGAATAAGAGTATGCGAATGAGTCAGTCGCCCAACTGAACTCCAGTCGGCCGACTAAAAGTGATCGACTGAGCCAATCGCCCGACTAAGGTACATTCGCCCGAAGGAACCGAGCGAATGGGTCCAGTCGGTCGATTGAACTCAGATTCAGTATAAATAGGCCCAGTCGATCGCATTCAACTCATCACCCCCTAATCGCCCTTATTTTGCATAGCCTACTGTTACTCTGCCAAATTTTCATCAGACCAAGATTTCATACTTCCATTGACTTTCTGACGATTGTGTGTGATTATACAGGTATAATACGATGAAATCTCACAGAAATCAGGAGAAATGGTGCCCTAATTTATGATGTTCGAATGAAACAAGAACCGAACCACCAAATGGGATAATGACCTAGTTAAACCAAGTAAATTGTTAAAATTGAATGTTTTAGGTTATTAGATATGTGACTGTGAGTCTACAGAGCTATTACACAACGTTTAATTTCACGAATTGGTCAAGATTCGAACCTAAGTCGACCGAACAGTGGGTCATGCGACTGGTCGTCTGGATGAACTCCAATCGCACGATTGAGCTGGCCGAATAGCTCAATCGGCCGAATGTATCATACGAATGAGCTCAGTCGGCCGACTGAACCAATCGTAGGCTTAGCAAACCGATTGAACTCAGTCGCCTGTTCATTCACCCGAATGAGTCCAGTTGCATGATAGGACAACCGACTGAACACAGTCGCATAGTTCAATCGCATAAATGAACCAGGATGAATTCAACCAAGTTAATTAAGACTAGATTGTATTGTGTGATTATCTAATGTCTATGTCTCTTGTGTTGCAGATCGATGGCTGATAGATGGTCTATCAACCCCAAGCACAATATATGTGCTCATTTGGACCACATAACTCGTAATAGTGCCGAGTTTGCAGAAATCATCGCTTTTCTCAAGCGATCAAGGATCCACAAGGCTATTGCTACTCCATGCACTCCCTATAGGTCTATACAACAGGCCTTCTAGGAGAATGCATCTGTTGATAGATCACGAGAGCCACATAGCATTTGGAGCTCCATCTTTGGTATGGACATAGAGATTACAGCTAAAGACATTCAGCATGTACTTGGGTTGGGAGATGATGCTAGCCACCCCACCAGACTTCACCCTCTGTTGGTGACAGGTTGCTTTTTGAGGATTAAGTACTCTAGGGACATAAACTCAGGTGTGCTCAACAAGAGCAACCTGTGCCCCCAGTATAAATACTTGGCACACATCATCTTGAAGTGTATAGCTTCCAGAAGGGGTGGGTTCGACGACCTCTCAAATTAGATACAAAATGCCTATGTGGCACTGGTGCTGAACCATCTCTTCAGCTTTTTGAGCATGATCTTCTCCTACTTATAGAGAAGTTGGAGACGAAGGGCAAAGAGGGTTTCTGCATGTACCCTAGGTTCTTACAGATGATTTTTGACGAGAAGCTGCCCTCGCTGCCAAAGGAGAGCCACGACGCTGTGGCTTTAGAGATTATGGATGATACGACCTTGGGTCGTATGAGAGTTTACCGGGGAAAGCAGGTCAAGCCCCCGGTAAAGAGACTTATAGGCTATCTGGCCAAGGAGAACTACGTGGCACCAGGCAGGCGTAAGTGGCGTCACATAGACAGTGACTCAGATGATGAGCAGTTACAGCCCCCGGAGAACGACTCTGACGATGATGATAGCAGTGATGCTGGAGATGCAGGGCCAACCCAACCAAGGGCCCCCACTGCTAATATAGCATCTCCGGCATCTGCCAATGATGGAGCAGAGATGCTGAATTTCACTAGGATTTCATACCGGGTGAGGAGGAGGAGTTAGATGAGGAGCCTTTGACTCGGACTATGGGCAGTAAAGTCGTTGCCAAAGAACGAGGGCTCCGGGCAGTTGGTGAACGCCCTGGCGGATCGGGAGAGGCTGATACTGATCCTACATTTTCTCCCGATCAGCCAAGCCGTGTTCTAGGGGGAGCATCCTCCTCGACAGGATTGAGGGAGAAAAGGATGGCTCAACCCCACGGAATGAAGAAGAAGAAGAGACGACTCACCTTCATCACTACCACCACCACCACTACACCTACCACCACTACCTACCACCACCACTACACTTACCACCACCACTCCACCTACCATCACAGCTACCACAACTTCTACCACACCCTCTACCACCATTACCATACCACCCACCATCTCTACCACACCTCCACCCTCAACTACTACCACCATACCTCCACCAATTATACCTATACCACCCCTAATCTACACCACTAACACCACCACCTCCACTAGCCACCATGTTGTACCACCATCATACCCTTCCTACACATTAGGATCACCTCTGCCTCCTAGTGGAGTAGAGGAACAGTTCTCAGCACTTAACCGTATGGTGCTGAGGTTGTTGGCTGTAGACGAAGAGAAGACTGCTCAGTTACGATAGCTAGTAGACCTTACGGTGCCCAAGCTCTGCAGATATCTCAGCAGGCCCAGCTGATGGATGCTCAGCGTGCAGAGATGTCCCAACTCCGGGAGCAGCATGTCCAATCAGCAAAAAGGATTGAGGAGTTAGAGACCACTAACAAGACCATCATGCTGCGTCTCAAGGGATCCAAGAAGAGCCCCTGAAGATCAAGGAAGGGGATGGAGATGACAGTGATGATGACAGTGATGATGAGAATGAGGATGGTGATGATGATACTGATGTTGCTGGTGATGCTGGAGATGATAAGGTTGTTGATGATGATGATGACTCACCTGCTGTGGGTGCCACACCTGCCAGTGAAAGGAGGACTAAAAGATCAGAAGATCAAGGTGCCTCCACATCCGCCCCATCAGCAGAAGAGCAGATGATCTAGGACAGAGTAATGCTTAGATGTTTTTGTTATTTAAATCATATGTATTGAATCATGTATCAAATTAATGTAATGAATGTCTATATTTAATGCAAATGTTTCTATCTTGATTACTCACTAATGATTGTTGTGTTGAATGTCTAAATCAAGCAGATCCAAACTTTCAAAGAGATGAATATGATATTGCTCCCCTCCAACAGGTCAAGACTCAACTCACGTTGATTCTTGATCTGCAAGGTATTGTCAAGAGATAAGTAATGGATACTCCTAAAGAAGGAGAAATCATTCAAAATCTCACTGACGAGCAAATAGCCGAAATGTTCAAGTTGAATGCTGAAGAGATTGTGAAAGATGCTCCGACAGTGCATGTAGAGAGTGATGATGAGCTTCAGGATGTCGATGAGATCGAGATTGAAGATGTCACTGCACACCACTATCCAGAGTACACCGACAACAAGGGAAATGTCATTCCCAATCTGGGAGACACTCCTGTCAGTGACACTTTTAAGACTCTGGATAAAATGGAGCAAGAGTCCGAAAAGGATAAGGAGAAGGCCCAAGCCACAGACACCGAAGTTAACATAAAAAAGGCTGAATGGGCAGCGTGTTTTGAAGAGATAAGAGCCCAACGCAGCGCTACAAAGTCAACTGTCTACACCAAGCTGTATAAGGTCAAGAAACATCAAAAGGTGGCAGGCAGGATCATAGCATGGGCATATTTTGAAGACCTCAACGTTTATGCTGTTAAACATGAGAAGGGAATTGAGTACTTTAGATTCCCACATGATCTGAAGACTCTTCCAGGTTTTGAGCTTAACCAGTTAGCAAAGTCAAAATTGCTATGCGCTGATCCTCGTAAGATGTCAGGCTGGTTTGAAGCAGCTCTAAAGAGGGAGTACCACACCAGATGGGTCAACTTCAAACCTTAACAACCAACGAGGTACATCAGACGATCTAAGGTTGACGCCATAACTGGCAAACCAAAAGTAGTGTTGAAGTGGAGTCCACCATGTACAATGTCAAAGATCCCACTACGTGAGATGCCACAGGACTTCACTCCACACTTCTAATGGTGGTACTATGATTGGAGAATGGGTGAGGCCGTGATAGTCTTGAACAGAAATGGTACAATGGAAACCATAAGGGTGTTTGACCCAATGTGGCTCACCAACTTGTCAACAAAAGATGTTTATACTTTATACAAGTGGCCACTGTTCTATGACTCACAAGATTTTGTACAAGCTTTACAATTCCAGAAGGTGATACGACTCTGTTTTGCTTTCGAGATAAATACAGGAGTCACCAAAGAAGCTAAGTACAAGAAGTTTGAGGAAATTATGAAAGATGTTAGACAATAGATAGATTCAGGTCCAAAGGGGAGTTTTTTGATACATATATGTACTAGATCCTGATCTTAATGTAATATGTCTTGAATGTCTTACACTAATGTAATATTGGGTACTTAATGAAATGAGAATGTTTGGTTGTGATTTATAATGTTTAATATTTCATTAATGAGTTGTATAACGCATATTGACTAGATTATATAGGTTTGTGATTGTTTGAATTGATATACATAATGTTATTATAATGAATACATTCAAACTTGGTTAAGTGAAGTTCTCATGCGTCCGACTGGACCATGCGCCCCAACAGTGGTCATGCGTCCGAATGGCCATGCAACTAAGTGTCCATGCGCTAAATAGTCCATACGCCTAAACAACTTCATGCGACTGACTCAGTCGCACGACTGAACACAAAGTCGTGCGAATGGATCAATTGCATGGCTCAATCGCATGAATGAACCATGCTAATGGTTTAGTCGACCAAATGAGCAACCCTAACCTATAAATACCACTTAATTCGTGGAAAACGTAAGCATTGAATACACTTCGACTCCAGACATACCCTAGCTGTCCAGAAGCCTCTAAGTTCGTACTCCAAGTTCATAGAACACTGTAGATCGATTCCTAATCGATTCTTGATGTTAGATTCAAGACATTATTGTGTCTACGTGCGTTCTCACTGATTGGATCGCCAATCAAATAGGATTCTGCAATTTGGTTTGGTTTAACACGTTAATCAGTTGGTGTTTTGTTCAAATACCAGATCCTAACAAAATCACTATGGACTTTATTAAAAAAAATCAAGATCGAGTCATGGTTATGATACTATCTAGATAATCATGGATAGACTAACAAAGTGTGTACATTTTTTTTGTTGATTTGTAAGGACTACAAGATGAACAAGCTTGTCTAAATTTACACCAAGGAAATAGTCTCACGACATGAAGTACATGTATCAATCATATCAGACCGAGATATTAGTTTCATGTCTAGATTTTGGCAAAGTTTCCAAGGGGAACTATGAATCAAGTTTAACCTAAGCATTGCATATCACCGTAGACAAATGGGCAGAGTGAATGAACAATTCAGACGTTACAAGACATGCTTCGTGCATATGTAATTGATTTGGGCGGTAGTTGGGGTGATCCTTACCACCTATTGATTTGTTTACAACAATAACTATCATGCCACCATCAAGGCTGCAACTTATGAAGCTTTACATGGGAGAAAGTTCTGAACTCCTATTTGCTAGATGGAAGTAGGAGAAATTCAATTGGGAGGACCAAAAATCATTATGGAAATCATAGAGAAAATTCAGCAAATCAAATAAATGATAAAAGTGGTCTTGATAGACAGAAGATTAATGCAGGTCAGAGATCAAAACCCTTAAACTCCAAATAGGGGATAAAGTGTTGTCAAAGGTATTACCTCTGAAAAGAGTGATCCGATTTGGGATGAAGAAAAGATCAAACCCTGATACATTGGATTATTCTATGTAACAGGCAAAAAAGGATTATGCCATATCAACTTAAACCTTTCTAGTAGTTGGTAAATATACATAACACTTTCCACGTGATAAATTTGAGAAAAAAAAGTTAAGTAGATAAAGCTTAATAGATATTATTGAAATATGTGCACATCGATAAAAAGCTCAGCTTCATTGAAGAACCACTCCAAATAGAAGATCGAAAGATTAAAAACTTACACAAAAAAATAGATTCCATTAGTAAAGATCAAGTGAATGTATGTCATGGATCCGACTACACATGGGAATTAGAAAATAAAATGAAAGAAAAATACACTCGCCTCTTTAAGTAAAGCTAATTAGGATAATTTGTGTAAGGGAGGATGTAATACCTCAAAATCTTAATGCAAAAGTTATAAATGTGTGAAATATGAATTTTTTCATTCGTATATTGTCGAACCGGCAAGTAACAATTAAGATGGTTATTTGAAGGATAAGATATATCGATGAAAGTTTATTGTTTTAGAAGATCGTCTAATAATAAAAATAAGATGGTTGTTTTAGAAGAACACTGTATTTTAAAAAATATAAGACAAAAACAAATGAAGCAACTAAATTAATTTTAATAAGCAAGCAAGCAGATTGGTCAATAAGTAAACAAATAGCTAGGCTACTAATTTCATCTCACATCCACCCACATAAACAGAAGCAAAAAATTTAGAAGCCTATCTGCTTGCTATAAATAGAAGCTTGTGGTTTCATTTAGCCTGTAATTGTTTTTGAAAATTCTATATTATAAAGAGAATCTCGAGTACTTAATACCCCAATAGGTGTAGTTAATAGTTGTTGTTGGAGCTTAAGTAGGAGCATAAGTAGAGAAACTCTACATCCATCTACCGTAGATAGTTTTAAGGTATGTTCTCGTTTAAGTTATTACACGTTAATTATTAATTTTTGTATTATTCTTTATTATTTGGAATACTATTAGTATTAGTATTATTATTATTAGGAATACTATTAGTATTAGTATTATTATTATTAGCATTATTGTTAGGGTGGGTTTTGGGTAGCCTAGATTTAGTAAGGCATGGATTGATCACCTATGCCTAGTTAATTTAAATGATTCATCTTCTTCAACATATGTTTATGACAACTTGCATTGAAGCATTATCAAAGTTGCTAAGGTAATTTAAATCTAAATTACTCTTTTCAAAATGCTTAACAAGTAATTTAAAAGGTTTATAAATGATATAAGATTTTATATATATACCTCTTAAGAGATCTTTTAATATCGTATGTTTCCGATTACAGTTTTATTTAGGGTTGTATACAAGCCAAGCAAATGTGAACTAAGGTTTGTGTCGACTTGACTTGATTTATAAATGAACCAAACAAAGCTAGCAAGTTTGGAGCCGAGCCAAGCTCGGCTTAGTTGTAAATGATCTGAGGTAAGCTGGTTCATTTTGCGTTGAGCAAGTTTTTTGAAGTTCTTTGGACCGAGATTTAAGCTGCATAGGGCTTTAGTTTTGACAAGTGAACATCATATATTACTGTGTATTTTGGCTAAAATTAGAGCTCAAACTAAAATTTAAAAAATTACTGTTTACAAAGAAACAAGTATACTAACCAAATGATTCACCACTAGACCCCGACCCTATAGAGTAGGGAGTGATTCTTAGGGCTTCCCCCTCCCCCTCCCCCAAAATAAAAAATAAAAAAATAATGTGTTTATTTAACAATAAGTATTTATTGGGCAATGGTCTTGAACATTAGAAAGTACAAATGATGATGAAGCGAACTATTAAAGAGTTTCTCACAATCTGATGATCTCATCAATCATTTCCCAAGAGTCTCTAGGACTCCCCACAATTCAGATGAGGCAGCAACGATGATTTCAAGCTGCACATGGAAGACAACACCAAGATAACAAGCAACAAACAAAGCTTTTGATTTTTGATTTATTAATCCATAACAATTGACCTCTATACTATTATTTTTGGCCTATTTGATTGACCTACAAAACCATAAATTAGAGGGTCCTTCAATCCCTGTTGTGCTCTTGGTAACTTGGCATTTGATCATCCTCTGTTCTTAGGAATCTTTGCCTCTTTGATCAACCCATAATTCACAAAGCAAACATGGGGCCCTAATAGTATTCTAGCACACGACCTAGTGACCCACAAAGGCTCGTATTTGTCCTTTTTGGATGTTGATCGACCTTTATTATTAGGAATTTTGCTTTTGTTTAGATTATTTTTCTATAAATGCGGTTAGGTTAGTACTTGCTTTTATAGCTTTTGAGCCTTTGATTTATTACTTTTGTAATTCTGATCAAAGAAAATTTATTTGGTTTATAGGTTGCTAAACTACTTTTTGATTAACTTACTTTAAATCTTTGATAGTTTGATTTATTGATTACTAATTAGGCTGAAGTTTCGATTTTTTTGTGAATCATAATGTCAAACTGATTCCGGAAGTGTTCTTTTGGTGCATCTAAAAATTTAAAGAAGGCAAAACAAGAAGCTTCTAATGAATCAATAAAACTATAAACGTTTTAGTTTATTATTGGCGGTCTCAAACCTAGATAAATGAGGAGGGTATTAATAAAAAAATTAAAAAATACCTCATTTTTAGTACAATTAGGGCCCCAAAAAACATTGAGTCAGCCCTCTTCACCACTCTTAAACAAATGCATACACGGGCAAAACTATAGTATAGGGTACGGGGTCAAGTGACCCTATTGATTTTGAAACCCGTAGTGGAACGTACAATACCGAATATCTTAGTGAAACCATAGTTCATTAGGAGGTGAACTCATTAGTATCTTTAGGTTCACAAAATATCTTAAAAATGTTGTTGGTTTAGTTGTAAAGTCGTGTGAGAGTGGAAAAGAGGTTGCAAGTTCAATTTTTTGTAGTTTTTTTTCATTCTTATAACAAAAAATAAAACCCTACCACCAATTACATCTCCCTACCGTCGACATTCGACCAAGCCCTGTTGATACATATGTACCTAGTTTAGGAGCTTAATGTAAAATGTCTGTCATGTCTTACATATATGTAATGAATGAGTTGAATGAAATACAATATGTGATTGATGCTTATAATGTATAATATTTCATTGTTTATTGTGTAATAAAACATATTGAACAACTATATAGGTTTGTGGTTGTTTGCATAGTTTTTAGTCAATAATGATTGAGAAACATGTTCAAACTTAATCGTATGAAGTCTTCATGCGAATGGACCATGCTAATGGACCATACGCATGAATACTTCATGCTAATAGACTAGTCGCACGTCTGAACCAGGAGACTGGATCAGTCGCACGATTGAGACGTAAGATTGGCTCAGTTGCACGACTGAATCTTTAGTCGTGCATATGAATCAATCGCATGATTCAGTACGACTGAACCATGCTAATGGTTCAGTCATACGATTGACAAACCCTAACCTATAAATACCACATAATTCGTGGAAAAACGGAACAATTCATAAATTTCGACTCATATTCGTACCCTAGCCGTCTAGAGACTCCAGAGAACTTGTTCCAACTTCATAGTTCGCAGTTAATCCTGTTCTAATCGTTCTTACGTTTCTTTAATCGTTAGATTGATCTGAACTGTGTTCTCACTGATTGATCGCCAATAAAATAGGATTCCACATTATTTGATCGGTTTCACGCATTATCAGTTAGTACTTCGTACGTACACGGTCCCTAACAAGTGGTATCAAGGTTTGGCTCTTGATTTTGCGTGTGATTCAATTAGTTTCGGTGTAAAAATCACGCTTTTCATTCAAAAGAGTCACCTTTTTGAATAAAAAAGTGTTTTCAACGTCTCCAGGTCTAAAGGTTTACGTTTTTCGGCATACGGCAGATTGGGTGCTTGAAAAATCTTATTTTTGTGTCAAAGTGTCAAAAACCTTCGAATTTACAAAAACAACAGCCCTTAGTCGCACGATTGACTCATCGCACGACTGAACTCAATCGCACCTCCCAGTTGCATGATTGAACTCAGTTGATCACCTCATTCGTACAATTGAACAGCCCCATTCGCTCATCTCCAATCGCACACTCCATACGTATGACTGAATTCAATCGCACAACTGAATTCATTTGCACCCTTCATACGCACGACTGAGTCATCTGCATTGGCCATCCGCATTTGTCCAATTGCATGATTGTCTCAATCGCACCTATTCCATTCGCACAAGTAAGTCAGTTGAGTTCTAAAGTTCAAAGTTCAAGAGATGGAAGATCAATTCTCTGCGTTTACTGCTGGTAGAGACTCACGGATCCAGAACCTTTTGCTTCTGGAAAATGAGATTAGGAATCACAACTAACCACCTAAACTGATAACGTTAGATGATTAGCCACAATAGAAGCAGCGATTCGAGATCTATCTTAATGGAGTTGATCCCAACCTTTGGGAATCCATTGAGGCTGGCTATAGTATGCCGGTTGGTGCTGATAGTGTTAAATTGATCTTGGGAGGTATGACTGACAGCCAGAAAGCAAAGTATAATGTTGAATGCCTTATTGACTTAGTCAATACCAAAAGACATATTCCATCAGTTTTCAGAGAAAAAATAGGCTAAGAAGTTATGGGAAGCTTTGGAGAAACGCTATGAAGGAAATGCAATATTGAAAGCTCTAAAAGCAAAGGCTTTGAAGAAGGAGTTTGATAACTTCTCTTCAATGGGGAAAGAAAGCTTGGATGATGTCATAGACAGGTTTTATCATCTAATGAGTGAGCTGCACACTCATGGGGTCACAACGTCAATAGAAGACAAAGTATCAAGCTTTGCTGATGGTTTGCCAGAGAAGTGGGACTTGTTTGTGTCGAACTTGAGATAGAACAATATACTGGCAAAATTAGACATAAACGATTTCATTCTGAAATTGAGGGAGGAGGAACTGAGGATGAAGTACAGGTCTCAGAAAGGATCCTATGACCAGAATCCTTCACTTTATAACTCCTCTTCCACCCCAACCAGTTCAGGAGCACCTCTTCAAACAACGTTTGTGTCTAGTTCAACTGCTCCTTCTCAAACCACAGCTTCAGGATCTGAAATGTCAGGGTCATCTATACCCAATATATTGCACCTAAAGCAAATGCTACGAAGTTGAAAACCAAGAATTTCAAAAATATTACTGTGGAGGTTGCAAAGGAGCATATGGACCTTCTAGCAGTAGTTGTTCATTCTTATGATGGTCTAGTTACTAGGAAAATTGGTAATTGCCATCTAGCCGATGAAGACTACGAGTAGGTGGAAGAGAATGAACTAGAGAGAATGGATATTATGTGGGCTTTGGCGAGTTTTGTGCGTAGAGCGAAAAAGTTTGTAAAGAAGACTGGACAGAACTTGATAGCCACAAAAGACACTACCTTTGGTTTCAGTAAAACCAAAGTTACCTGTTTTAACTATGGAGAAAAGGGGCACTTCAAATGTGAGTGTGTAAAGCCCAAGAAGACAGGTAATGGGAATCCATTCTTAACCTTCAACCGTCAAGAGAAATCCACGAGTGGAGCTACCTCGTCAAACAAAGAGACAAAGGCCTTCACTGCTCAAGGTGATGAAGGACAGGATTGGACCTTCAATTTTGTGTCTTCGGGTGAATCGAACATTGCTAATGTCGAGGGTTTGGATGATGATTCTGCAAGTGAAGGTGAAATAGCAGTTGAACTAGTGATGTTAGATAATGAAGATACTGTGAATATGGTCAATCGCCTGATTGAAGAAGATCTTTGAACGACATGTTTAGAATCTCGAACATCTGAAGAGTCAAACTCTGTATTGATGGTGGATTCAACCGAATCTTCACAGGTAAGTACCAAAGACCAACTCTTTGAAAATCATGCTTATAATGAATGTAACAAATTTAGAGAAAGCATAGATTTAAAATTTTCTAGGTTATTAGACCACAATAATAGCTTAGTAAATGACTTACAACTATGCACAAAAGGTAATCGGATTTTAAAACAAAATGAGCATAGTTAAAAAGATAAAATAGAACTTTTATATAAACAACTACGGGAAACTGAAGTTGCTTTTATCAAGACAATGACATAAAGTTCTACTTAAACTCCCTGGAAGAAACTAAGAAAGAAAAGGCAGTTTTAGAAGTCGAAGTCAACTCATTAAAACAAAAACTGCATAGTTAGACCAGTTCTTCTCACATAGTTCAACACTTAGTGAAAGAATGAAACAACAGAAAGGGGTTGGGTTACAAAGTGGTTCCACCACCACATGAGACCTTGTTAAATGCTAAATGTAGACCAATAAATAACAATACAATCAAGGATCATGTGGTGTCCACTCATCTAGTTAGTGATCCAGATTCCACGAGTAAACTGGTGGAAACTGTCACTAAACAGGGGGCCACTTTGAAATCTAAAGGTAGGATGCCTATTGTGAATTTGGATGAACAATTTGAAAAGGTTAGTGTAAATTCAGGTTCAAACATGTCTATTTCTGAACCCAAAATGACCAAACCAGTTAACCAACCACGTGCTCCACGTCACAGTCCAAATAAACAAAAGGTTAAAGATGTTAAAAACGTTCAAACAATGAATTTTGTTAAAGAAGTAAAAACATCTAAACAAGAAGTGTCCAAACCCAACCAGACTAAAGTCACACCTGTATCACACACTTCTCCACAAAGACAAGTTTTCCAACATGTAGAAGGTAAATCATGCTACAATTATGGAAAGAGAGGACACATCGCTTCTAACTGTCCTTATTATCAGACGCCAATAAAGAAAATTGATCTTTATGATACTAAAAAAATTTCTTTGAAAAGGAGTTCTATTACTCCACCAAAAAGAAGTAATGAACCTAAAGTTCAAACTGTAAGCCGGTCGTCTGTTTATCACAAACAAGCCTTACACAAAACTGGGTTATGGAAAGAAAAGTCAAGTCTAGTGTTTGATAATGAGAAAACTAAGAAGAACAATATGCCCTCACCTTCAAATGGACAGTGGGTTGAGTTCATGATGTGTGATTCCTCTGGGTCACCCAAGCCAATTAAGGCTTGGGTCCCAAACCTAAACTAATAATTTCCTCTGAATGTGCAGGGTGTCCGTTACAGTGCTATCATAAACGCCTGGATTGTTGATAGTGGGGAGTCTAGGCACATGACCGAGAACCTGTATATCCTTTCAAATGTCAAAAAAATTAAAAGGGGACATGTATCATTTGCTGGAAATAAAGGAGGATACATCACCACTCAAGGTGAAGTGGAAAACTAGAAAGTCAAGTTTGATAAAGTCAACTATGTTCAGCAATTACAAAATAACTTGCTTTCTGTATCCCAGATCTATGACAAAGGATTCAAGGTTGCTTTTGACAACAAGAAGTGCTATGTGTTGAAGAAGGATTACATTATCCCGGAAGACCAAATACTAATGTCAGCTTCAAGATATAATACTTATATGTCTTGGATCTATCAAAGGCCTTCACAACCAATCATAATGTTCAATGCTTCTTGTCAAAGGAAACTGAGAGGGATTCCATCTCCTGGCATAAAAGAATGGGACACATTAATCCATGGAAGATGAATCACTTGATCCAGAATGATCTAGTGCGTGGAGTAAATGTTAGAACTTCCAACTACCGGATTTCTAGTAGATGAAGTTCTCATGCGTCCGAATGGACCATGCGCCCTAATAGTGGTCATGCATCCGAATGGCCATGCGACTAAGTGTCCATGTGCCTAAATGGTCCATACGTCTGAACAACTTCATGCGAATGACTCAGTCGCACGACTGAACACTCAGTCGTGCGAATGGATCAACCGCATGGCTCAATCGCATGACTAAACCATGCTAATGGTTCAGTCGCCCGAATAAGAAACCTAAACCTATAAATACCACCTAATTCGTGGAAAAACGTAAGCATTAAACACACTTCGACTCCAGACATACCCTAGTCGTCCAGAGACCTCTAAGATCATACTCCAAGTTCATAGATCGCAGTAGATCGATTCCTAATCGATTCTTAATGTTAGATTCAATTACCTTATTGTATCTACGTGCGTTCTTACTGATTGGATCGCCAATCAAATAGGATTCCGCACTATTTGATTTGGTTAACACGTTAATCTGTTAGTACATAGTCCCGTACACGATCCCTAACAAGTGGTATCAGAGCTTTGGCTCTTGATTGCGTGTGATTCAATCGTTTGTGATACAAAATTGTGTTTTTTTACTAAAAACGCAATCTTTTTGTGTCAAACGGTGTCTTAGACGTTCCTGGTCATAAAGTTCAGTTTTTCCGGCATTTTATACGGCAATTAGGGTTAGTGAAAATTCGAGTTTTTGCGGCCAAATCATGTTAAACCTTGAAATTTTCGAATTCCAGCAGCCTCAGTCGCGTGATTGATTCAATCGCATGACTGAACTCAGTCGCATACCCCATATGCACGATTCAACTCATTCGTACTTCCATTTGTACAATTGAGAACTCTATTCGGACTATTCAACCACATTAGTTCATTCGGCCGACTGACTCATTCGCATTAGTTCAGTCGCACGATTGAACCATCCGCATAGTTCAATCGCCCGAATTGTTCAATCGCCTTCCTTCATTCACACACACAAAACAGTTAGTTTTAAATTTAAAGTTAAGTAAAATGGAGGACCAGTTTTCAACATACACAGCAGGTAGAGACACACGTATGTAGAACCTACTGCTATTGGAAAACGAAGTGGGTAATCATAATAAACCCCCAAAGCTTATCACGTTAGACGAGTACCCACAGTGGAAGAAACATTTTGAAATCTACTCAAATGGAGTAGATACAAATCTATGCGAGGCTATAGAATCAGGGTACAACATGCCAATAGGAGCTGACGGTGTCAAACTTACTTTAAGTGGAATGAATGATGCACAAAAGGCAAAACACAATGCTGAGAAGAAAGTCTACGCTTTGCTTACCCAGTCTATTCCGAAGGATATCTTCCATCAATACTCGGAGTATACGCAAGCAAAGAAATTATGGGATGCACTAGAAAGAGGTATGACGGGAATGTCTCACTCAAGGCTATTAAGGCAAAAGCTTTGAAGAAAAAGTTTGACAATTTCTCTTCAATGGGAAAGGAAAGCTTAGATGACGTGATCGATAGATTCTACCACTTGATGAGTGAGATGCATACTCATGGAGTAACAACGTCGATGGAAGATAAAGTGTCCAACTTTGCTGATGGATTACCAAAGAAATGGGCTTCTTTTGTTTCTAATCTCAGACAGAATGGGATGCTCTCAAAGTTAGATATAAATGACTTCATTCTGAAACTAAGAGAGGAGGAACTAAGGATGAAGTATAGAGCCCAAAAGGCCAACTATGATTAGAATCCTGCGCTTTACAACACGACTCCTCAAGCCAAGACATCTGGAGCACCATTGTAGACTGCCTTTGTGTCAATCTCATCTGGTCCAACACAAGCATCTACCTCAGGTTCCGAAACGTTAGGATCGTCTGGTACCCAGTATATTATACCTGAAGCAAATGCAGCAAAATTGAAGACCGATAACTTTGATAACGTGACTATTAAGGTGGCCAGAGAACACATGGATCTTTTAGCTGTTGTAGTCCACTCTTATGATGGACTAATTGCTGGAAAGATTGGGAACTGCCACTGGCTGATGAAGATTACGAACAGGTGGACGAGACTAAGTTGGAACGGATGAACATTATGTGGCCTTAGCGAGTGCTGTCCGACGAGCAAAGAAGTTTTTCAAGAAGACTGAACAGAACTTGGTTGCAACTAAGGACACAATCTTTGGCTTCGATAAATCAAAGGTGACACGTTTCAACTATGGTGAGAAAGGGAACTTCAAAAGGAGTGCGTGAAGCCAAAGAAGACTGGCAATGGGAATCCTTTCTCCACCTTCAATCGTCAGGAGAAACCCACTAGCAGCCCTACTTCATCAAGCAAGGATCCTAAAGCCTTGACTGCTAACGAGGATGAAGGACAGGACTAGAGCTTTCGGTTTGTCTCACCTGGAGAATCCAACATAGCTAGTGTGGAGGATATAGATGACGATTCTGCCAGTGAGGGAGATATAGCAGTAGAACTCGTGATGTCCAATTCTGAAGACACTACACCAGTGATTAACCACTTGCCTGAAGAAGTAGAATCTGCAACAACGTTAGAATCACCTGAACCTGAGACAACAGACTCGACACTCATGGCTGATTCATCACCACCATCTCAGGGTGTTCGCTATAGTGTTGAAACTAACACATGGATTGTAGATAGTGGAGCATCCAGGCACATGACGGGGAACATGGCTCTCTTATCAAACATCAAACAAATCAAAGGAAGGCATGTTTCATTTGATGGAAACAAAGGTGGGTACATCACAGCTCAAGGGGAAGTAGGAAATCAGAAAGTGAAGTCTGACAAGGTAAACTATGTCCAACAACTTCAGAATAAATTGCTTTTTGTTTCTTAAATTTGTGATAAAGACTTCAAGGTAGTGTTTGACAATAAGAAGTGCTATGTCCTGAAGAATGACTACGTAATCCTGGAGGATCAAGTATTAATGTATGCCTCAAGATATAAGGACCTTTATGTCTTGGATATATCGAAGGCCTCCACACCGGATCATGAAGTTCAGTGCTTCTTCTCAAAAGCTACTGAGAAGGAATCCATCTCCTGGCATAGGAGAATGGGACACATTAATCCACGGAAGATGAATCACTTGATCCAGAATGATCTAGTGAGAGGAGTTAATGTCAAAAACTTCCAACTTCCGGATTTCTGTGTTGCATGCAAGAAGGGCAAACAGACGAAGAAGGCACATAAGGAAAAGAAAGTTCAGTCTATCGAACTTCCACTTGAACTTCTTCACATGGATCTGTTTGGTCCAGTCAGTACAAGAAGCATTGCAGGCGACTTCTACTGCTATGTTGTTACTGATGACTACTTAAGATTCACTTGGGTGATGTTTCTGAAATCCAAATCAGAAACATTTGAGTCATTCAAAGAGTTAGTAGCTACTCTGGAATTCTATACAAGTTGAAGGTACGTCAAGTGCACTCAGACAACGGAACCGAGTTCAAGAATCAATGGATGGAGGCTTACTGCAAGGAAAAGGGAATTGTTCATCAATTCACTTCTGCCTACACTCCTTAGATGAACGGAGTTGCTGAAGGAAGAATCACAACTTGATAGAGACAGCACGGACAATGCTAGCAGACTCAAAACTGCCTATCCAATTCTGGAATGAAGCAGTTGCAAATGCATGTTATACACTAAATAGAGTTCTAGTAGTAAAACGCCATGGAAGGACGTTCTATGAGTTACTACAACGACGTAAACCTAACTTAGAGTATCTCGAGTCCTTTGGCGCTTCGTGCATCCTACTAAAGAAGACTCAGGGGGAAAATTCAGCGAGAAGGCTGATGAAGGGATCTTTCTAGGATACAACATACCGAACAAGAGAGTTTACAACAATTCAACGGGTCAAGTAGAAGTGTGGTGTAACATTGATGTTCAGAGATACACCACACCACCTGCTGGAAAAGGGCCTGCTTACTTCTTTGACTATGATGGATTCTTCAAGTCCTTCAACATACCGCTCTCCACTGCTGAACACGAGTTGGCAACCAAGATGATGTATGATGTCTTGAACACATCGTCTCAAGATTCAACACCATCTGGTTCACAGGGTCAGTCATCTAACAACTCAGGGGGAGCACTGGATGATAGTAATTCCTCCTCTCAGAAGAAGCTATGGAGACTGATCAGAACAACCACGAAGAATAGGTTCTTATTCCTACAAGTCCACAAGCATCTGATGTTGATGATTCTATGTCTTCGGAACCTCAGCCTCCTACTGCCTCAGCTACTAAACCAAATATTCATAATCTGGACTCTGAGGTAGTTGTTCCAACAACCCTTGGATCACGCCTAAATGTCTATCATCCTTTGGATAATGTTATTGGGGATGTGAGGTCAGGAGTTTAGACTAGAAATCAGCTGTACTTAGCTGATTATGCCTCGGTAATAGAAAAGGGCTACCTTCACGATGGTGCATATCGTTGCTTTGTGTCTCAGTTTGAGCCAAAGTATGTTAGTGAAGCCCTGAATGATGAGGCATGGGTGAGTGCCATGCAAGAAGAACTTCTTCTGTTCAAGAAGTTAGGTGTATGGACTCTGGTGGATAGACCTAAAGGTGCTAAGGTAATTGGCACTAAATGGGTCTTGAAATTCAAGAAAGATGATCAAAGTGTGATCATCCGAAACAAGGCTCGAATGTTGTCCAAGGATTTTGACAAGTTAAGGGCATTGACTACAATGAAGTGTTTGCACCCGTGGCAAGAATGGAAGCAATCCGCATCTTCCTTGCCTATGCATCTTATATGTAGATTAAAGTTTATCAAGTTGATGTGAAGAGTGCTTTCCTTCATGGTGAAATTAGAGAGACAATGTACATCAGTCAACCCGAGGGATTTGAGGATCCATATCATCGGGACAGAGTTTACAAAATTGGCAAGGCTTTATATGGACTTCATCAAGCTCCGAGGGCCTGGTATGAGAAACTCTCAACTCATCTTGTGAAACACGGTTTTCACAGAGGAGTTATTGATTGCACATTGTTTATCAAGGAGAAAGATGAGGATTTACTAGTTGTGCAAATCTATGTCGATGACATAATATTCGGTTCAAGAACGAATAATTATGTAAAGAGTTTGAAGCAGTAATGAAGGCGGAGTTTGAGATGAGTGCAATGGGAGAGATGAATTCTTTCTTGGGTTACAGGTAGATCAGACACAAATGGGAGATATCCTCAGTCGGTTGACATGGAGAATGCTTCTATAGCTAGGACTCCACTTGCTACAAACCATGATGTAGCACCTGACGAATCTAGTGATCGGTTGATGTCGCTATGTACCGGGGAATGATTGGATCTCTCATGTACATCACTACCTCAAGACCTGATATCATGTATGCTACATGTTTATGTTCACGATATCAGGCAAAGCCAAAGGTAACCATCTCATTGGGGTCAAAAGAATATTTCGTTATCTGAAGGGTACACCAACACTTGGTTGTGTGGTATCCTCATGATGATGAATTTGAGCTTACGGCGTATAGCAACTCGGATTACGGTGGCTGCAAGATGAATTACAAGTCTACCTCAGTAGGGTGTCAGTTGTTTGGGAGAAGATTTGTAACCTGGCAGTGTAAGAAGTAGACCTCGGTTGCATTGTCAATCTGTGAAGCCGAATACGTTGCTGCTGCAAGTTGCTGTTCACAAATCATATGGATTCAATAGCAAATGCGGGATTATGGTTTGAATTTCTCTTCTACTCCTATCTTTGTTAATAACTCTGCTGCAATTGCAGTCACTAAATATCCGGTCCAACATCCAAAGACCAAACACATCGGAATTAAATATCACTTTATACGTGATTGTTTGAAAAGAACCTAATCGATGTGGTAAAAAAAACACTGATTTTCAACGACCTCTATACAAAAGCATTTGAAAAACCACGTTTTCTATATCTGTTAGAGGTCAACGGTGTTAAAAATAAAAGTGAGGTCATTCCTGAAGATGACCATGTATAGTCCGATGCGTATTGAAAATTTTCTTTTATGTTTAAAATTTTCATTTTATCTATTTAATTTTAAGTAATTTAATTAAAATTGGTGTTACTTCTTTGCCTATTAAAACCTAAATAACGCTAATCCTTTACGATTTTAGAATTTTAGGGGGAGAATAGGTTTAGGCAGTAATAGTAAAAAAATAAAGGAGGAGGAGAGGCTGGCTGATAGAAAGTAGACCGTATCTATGATACCGATTCAAGAACGTTGGAAAATGATAGTACACAGGTACAAATCACTTGGGACTTTAAAAGATTAAATAAAATAAGATGCGAAGTTCAAAGTACAAGTCTGTGTAGTCTGAGCAATATAAAAGGAAAGATGATAGTAAAACTAGCTACTACTAACGTAACAGAAAGAAAGTAGACCTAGAGGTTGTTAGACCATAGATGATATGTCGGTAGATTCAACACAATAGAAAATTAGAACTTATTCGTGATATCAAGAACAAACTAAGTTGTTCAACAAGCTAGGGGTGAACATCTTATCCCTAATTAACACAATCAACAAATTCCAATAAGGGGTGACAAGCAGAACAAACGCCACAAATGTGTGCGTAAGACCAAAATATTAGCAAAAGCAATCAAACTAATAACTTATGTTGTTGGTGAGAACTTTGCATAAAGTTGAAAAATACTCAAACAAGAAGATAGGTTATGTGCCTCTCTGCTGTGCGGTGGCACTGACCTGAGGATAAGCATAAACTATATATTCTAGACTTCTTTGTTGTTTGCCGCCTCTCTGCTATGCAGTGGCACTAACCTGAGGCTTGGCTTCTCTCTGAAAGTACTAAGAATAGTGCCTTCTTGAAAATTACCCTGAGACCGCTCAAAAATCTCCTAAGGAATGTTGATTACCATATAAGTGTGGGATCCACAAATGCTTGTTGAAATAATCAAACCCAAACCGTCACCAATCTGTGTCAAAAGTCTGTGTATGGATTTAAGAGGATCAGTATACTGACAATCATTGTGGCTACAATTCTTGAAAGTCTAAATCAAGGTGGGATCTATTAGTACTAGTATGATATCCTAAACTTACTAACGACTCTAGATGAAAAACGAGAATTGAGCATCAAAATGTGTTGAAAACATGTCCCAAATAATTTGACTGGCCTGTATGATTCCAATTTAAATTGGTCCAGTTATGGTCAAAAGTAATTGAAGCTACCTATTCTAGAACCGAATCCGTTAGATATCTATATTAGGATTTACACCTCACACAAAAAGTCAAAACCAAGTTTAGTTTTGTATTTCAGTTGAAGTCTTTTAATTTTATTTCAATTTCGTCAAATTAGTTTGTTAAACATCGGACTATGACATGGAAATCAATAGGGGATTTAATCACTCAAAAAGGTTCACGATTGAGGTGACCACACGGGATTTCAAATGTAAATGGGTCACATCTGAGGTGACAAATTGTTTTAAAAGGATCATGTCTGAGGTGATCAAAAGTTTTCAAGATTAAAATGATCATGTCTGTGATGATCGAGTGCTTAAAACATCTAATCGAAAGTTAAAAGGAATTAAGTGCAAAATGGTCATAAAGTCAAAACCATGAGTATGATCCAACCGCACGACTGGACCATGAGTCTGGACCAGTCGTACGATTGGACGATACGAATGAGCCCAATCACACGATTAACCCACACGTATGGACATACGAGCGATTGGAGCATGAGCATGGATTAAAATCACACGACTGGATGACTAAATGAGCCAATCGCATGGATGAAGGTGGACCGAATGACATAGTCGCACGACTGACTTCTAGTCGCACGACTGAAGGTGACCGACTATGCTAGTCGCACGATGACCTTCAGTCGCACGAATCAAATATGCGACTGGGATCAGTTGCACGACTGATGGAAACCCTAGTATAAATAGAGGGGGAGTCGGTCGCAGTCACCTATCACACCCAAATCGCCCCTAAATCGCATGAAGCACCGTTACTCTACTCGATTTTCATTTGATCATTCTAGACCATTGTCTATTGCATAAATAGAGGGGGAGTCGGTGCAATCCATGAAAATGTCCATCGATTCATGCCCAAAATCGACTAAATTGAACTCTAAAAAGAACCGTTGACTTTGTTTAACTAAGAAACTAATTAAACTAAGTCCATTGTGAAATTAAATGTTATTAGGTATTCTGTCGGTCAAATGCGAGCCTAATGAGCCAAACCACGAAGTCTAACACTAAAATTTGCTCAAAATTGAAATTTGAATGTAACACAGCGGTCTGTCATGCGAATGGGCAACCAGACGAACCTCATCGCACGACTGAGATAAGCGTATGGCTAAATCGCACAACTGCCCCATGCGAATGAGCTCAGTCGCACAACTGGTTCAACTGCATGGACTAGCATACGACTGACCCCAATCACATGCTCAGTCGTACGAAAGATCCCAACCACATAACAAATTCTCAGTCGCACAGCTCATTCGCACGATAGAACATAAGATGTTTAGTTAAATGACTCGATTTGTTTCGCATTGACTTATACTAATGTTTATTGGTATTGTGTCACAGATGACGAGTCGTTGGCCATTGAGCACTAAGCACAATATTTGTGCTCATCTAGATCTGACCTCGAGGAATGCTTCAGACTTCTCTGGCATCATTACTTTTCTATGGAGATCGAGGATCTTCCGTGCCATCTCTACTCCTTGCACTCCCTATCGCTCAGTCCAACAGGCTTTCTGGGAAAGCGCTGTGGTGGACAGATCCTCAGAGACCCCATCGCATCAGGAGCTCGATATTTGGAGAGTCAGTTGAGATCACTTTGGATGATCTTCGGAGAGTTCTCAAGTTTGGGGATGATGCTGACTGTCCCACCGATTACACCCCCTTACTGTTCGAGGACGTTTCTTGCGAGCTATGTACTCGGGGGACATCAACGTAGGGGTGGTCAACAAGAGCAACTTGTGCCCCCAGTTCAAGTACCTCGCCCATGTGCTGCTGAAGTGTATAGTGTCTCGGAAGGGAGGGTTCGACGAGCTCTCCGATTAGATTCAGAACGCCTATGTAGCATTGGTGCTGAACCACCGTTCAGCTTCTCCAAGATGATCTTTTCCTATCTGGTGGAGAACATTAAGGGGAAAGGAAAGGAGGGGTTTGCATGTAACCTTGATTCATCCAGTGATATCGATCAGAAACTACCGTCTCTGCCTAAGGAAAAGGAGGACGATGTAGTTCTTGAGGTGATGGACGACACCCACACTGGGTCGTATGAAGGTTATTGGGGGGAAGCAGGTAAAGCCCCCTGTAAGGAGATTGTTCGGGCATCTAGCCCGGGAGGATTACATGGTGCCGGCACTGGTGCTCCCGGACGATGATTCAGACGACGACAACGACAGCGGTAATGGTGGATATGTTGGGCCCACTCATCGAGGGCCCCCAGTGGCGGATATAGCACCTCCAGCACCCACCCACAGGGAGACAGAGACTGAGCAGGATTCCATCAGGACTTCCAACCTGATGAGGAGGAGGGGAGTCAGACGAGGAGCCTCTGACTCGAACGATGGGCACAAGGTTGTTCCACGAGCGAGGGCTCGCGCGGTGGTGAACGCCCCGGCGGATCGGGAGAGGCTAGCATTGATCCTACTTATGCTCCCGATCAGCCAAGCAGTGTTCCAGGGGGAGCATCCACCTCGAAGGATCGAGGAAGAAAAGGATGGCTCAACCCCACGGATGAGGAAGAAGAAGAGGATAACGATCTTCATAACCACCACCACTACTACCACACTACCACCGCCACCATGCCGGACCATCGTCATTCCCTTCCTACCCATCTGGATCCACTCTTACCTCCTAATGGGGTAGAGGAACAGCTCTCGGCATTAACCATATGGTGCTGAAGCTGTTGGCTGCCAATGACGAGAAGACTGCTCAGATCCGACAGCAAGTAGACCTTACTGCTGCTCACTCTATGCAGATATCTTAGCAGGCACAGCAAATTGAGCAGCAAGCCCAGCTGATGGATGCACAGCGCGTAGAGATGTCCCAACTTCGGGAGCAGCATGCTCAAGTAGCTAAAAGGATAGAGGAGTTGGAGACCACCAACAAGACCATCATGCTGCGATTCAAGGGATCAAAGGAAGAGCCCTTAAAGATCAAGGAAGGAGATGGAGATAATGGTGATGATGACAGTGATGAAGATGATGATGATGGTTATGACATTGAGGATGATACAGATGCTGGTGATGTTGCTGATGATGTTGATGATGATGATGAGGATGCATCCGCTGCGGGTGCCACATCTGCAGATGAAAGGAGGAGCAAAAGATCTCAAGACCAAGGTGCCTCCACATCCGCCCCATCAGCAGAGGAGCATATGATCCATGACAAGAGTAATACTTAGTTGTTTTTGTTATTCAAATCATATGTATTTGAATCTTGTATCATATTAATGTAATGAATGTTTATATTTAATGTTGGTATTTCTGTCTTGATTATTAACTAATGATTGTTGTGTTACATGTATAAATCAAGTAGATCCAAACTTTCAGAGGGATGAACATGATGTTGCTCCCTCCTACAGATCAAGACTCAGCTCACGATGATTCTTGATCTGCAAGGGATAGTTAGGAGATCGGTGATGTACACTCTTGAAGAAGGAGAGATCGTTCACAATCTCACTAATTAGCAAATTACTGAAATGTTCAAGCTAAATCCTGATGAGATTTTCAAGTATGCTCCAACAGTCCAAGTTGAAAGTGACGATGAGTTCAACGACGTTGATGAGATCGAGATAGAAAGTTTGAGTGGGCTGCGTGTTTTGAAGAGATAAGAGCCCAACACAGTACTTCAAAGTCGACTCTCTACACCAAGTTGTACAAAGTGAAGAAACATCATAAGGTGTCAGGCAAAATCATCGCATGGGAATATTTCAAAGATCTCAATGTTTATGTTGTTAAACGTGAGAAAGGGATCGAGTATTTTAGGTTTCCTCATGATCGGAAGAATCTTCGTGGATTTGAGCTGAACCAGTTAGCGAAGCTGGAAAGTGCTATACGCTGATCCATGCAAGATGTTTGGATGGTTTGAAGCAGCTCTTAAAAGAGAGTACCACACCAGATGGGTCAACTTCAAACCTCAACAGCCAACGAGGTACTCAGATGGTCTGAGGTTGATTCCATACTGGAAATCCGAAGATAGTGCTAAAGTGGAGTCCACCGCGAACAATGTCAAAGATCCCTCTCGGGAGATGCCACGGGACTTCACTCCACACTTCAAATGGTGTTGTACTATATGGATGGAGGGCAGGAGAAGCAGTTATAGTCCTGAACAAGAATGATGTTATGGAAACCA
The DNA here is from genome assembly GCA_025506515.1 of Flaveria trinervia. NCBI lineage: Eukaryota > Viridiplantae > Streptophyta > Magnoliopsida > Asterales > Asteraceae > Flaveria > Flaveria trinervia. The sequence continues at coordinate 61,454,613 of CM046455.1, forward strand.
GCAGGGTGTTTGACCCTATGTGGCTTACGAACTTGTCTGCAGATGATGTATATACATTGTACACGTGGCCATTGTTCTATGAGTCTCAAGTATTGTACAAGCTCTACAATTCTAGAACGTGATAAGACTCTGCTTTGCTTTTGAGATACACGCAGGCATCACAAGAGAAGAGAAGTACAAGAAGTATGAAGAGGTTTGAAGATGGTAAGACATTAGATGGAACTAGGTCCAAGGGGGAGTTTGTTGGTACATGTGTCCCTGGTTTCTAAACTCAATGTAATATGTCTTTAATGTCTTACACTTATGTAATACTTGGGTACTTAATCAAATGTAAATGTTTGGTTGTGATTAAATGTTTAATATTTTATTAATGAGTTGTGTAATGCATATGAATTGATTATATAGGTTTGTGGGTGTTTGAACTACTATATTAATGTAATAATATTGAGTAAGTTCAAACTTAGTAGATGAAGTTCTCATGCGTCCGAATGGACCATGCGCCCCAACAGTGGTCATGCATCCGATTATGGCCATGCCACTAAGTGTCCATGCGCCAAAATAGTCCATACGTCTGAACAACTTCATACGAATAACTCAGTCGCACGACTGAACACTCAGTCGTGCGAATGGATCAACCCACATGGCTCAATCGCACGACTGAACCATGCTAATGGTTCAGTCGCCCGAATAAGAAACCTAAACCTATAAATACCACCTAATTCGTGGAAAAATGTAAGCATTAAACACACTTCAACTCCAGACGTACCCTAGCCGGCCAGAGACCTCTAAGATCATACTCCAAGTTCATAGATAGCAGTAGATCGATTCCTGATCGATTCTTAATGTTAGATTCAATTACCTTATTGTTCTACGCGTTCTTACTGATTGAATCGCCAATCAAATAGGATTCCGCACTATTTGATTTGGTTAACACGTTAATCTGTTAGTACATCGTCCCGTACACGATCCCAACAAGTGGTATCAGAGCTTGGGCTCTTGATGCGTGTGATTCAATCGTTTGTGATACAAAATTGTGTTTTTTACTAAAAACGCAATCTTTTTGTGTCAAACGGTGTCTTAGACGTCTCATGGTCATAAAGTTCAGTTTTTCCGGCATACGACATTAGGGTTAGTGAAAATTTGAGTTTTTGCGGCCAAACCACGTTAAAACCTAGAAATTTTCGAATTCCAGCAGCCTTAGTCGCAAGATTGATTCAATCGCATGACTGAACTCAGTCGCATACCCCATACGTACGATTCAACTCATTCGTACTTCCATTGTACATTGAGAACTATTCGGACTACAAGTCAACGTCTGTAGGATGTCAATTTTTTTTGAGGAGAAGATAGTCACCTGGCAGTGTAAGAAGTAGACATCAGTTTGCTCTGTCAACTTGTGAAGCTGAATATGTGCTGCTGCAAGTTGCTGTTCGCAGATCATATGGATTCAACAGCAAATGCGGGACTACAGTTTGCAATTATCAAACACTCCTATCTATGTTGATAAATTCTGCTGCTATAGCCGTAACAAAAAATCCAGTCCAATATCCTAAAACAAAACACATCGGCATTAAGTATCATTTTATACATGATTGTTTTGAAAAGCATTTAATCGATGCCGTTAAGATAAATACGGATTCTCAATGCGCCGACCTCTACACAAAAGCATTTGAAAGTCGGTCGCACATTCTTACCACCCTTCAATCGCTCCCAAACCGCACGACTACAAAGTTACTCTGCCAAAATTTGATTTAGTTGATTTCGCACTGAGATTGTGTTACTAACGTGTACTCTTATCTTCTACAGGTAATTAGTGATCGAAATCGCACAAAATACGCAGTGTAATCAAACCCTAACAGACCCAATTTGACTAAAATCAAGAAATCTGTAAAAACTCTCAAATAGACCACGTAAATGTGCTTAATGGTCAAAATGAAGGACATACAGTGATAGTTAGGGTCCCTGGAAACCTAAAAGAGTCGGCACACAACATTTATCATCAAGTTTTGACCTAGTTTCAGGGTTATAGGGTTGAACAGAGAGTTGTGCGACTAGACACTTCGAATGAACTTCAATCGCACGATTGAGCTGAGCGAATGACTCAATCGGCCGAATGAACAAGGCATATGGGCTTAATCGCCCGAATGAACTCAGCCGCATGCTCAATCGCCGATTGAACTCAGCCACATGTTGAGTCGCCCGATTGAACTCAGCCGCATACTCAGTCGCCCGATTGAACTCAGCCGTATGCTCAATCGCCCGACTGAATTCAGTCGTATGGTTCAATTGCACGATTGAACCAGACTGATTTCAGAACAGTTTAAATTATCAACAGTTTTTGTTATAGACAAATCTCATGTTTATGTGTCTTGTGTTATAGAAATATGGCAGATAGGTGGATCATAAACACCAAGCACAACATTTGTGCTCACTTGGATGCCACCACTAGGAATGGTGCTGAGTTTGTTGGTATTATCTGCTCCATGCACACCCTACAGGTTATTACAGCAGGCCTTTGGGGAGGGTGCATTTGTTGACAAATCTACTGATCCCTACTGCATTGGAGTGAGTACCATTTTTGGGGAAGAGATTGAGGTGACAGCAGTAGGCATTCGACGAGTACTGGACCTGGATGATGATGTTGCCCACCCAACCAGGTTACATCCTCTGACTGTAAGGGGATGCTTTCTAAGGATGAAGTAACACTAGGGACATCAACGGTTTGCTCAACAAAAAGCAACCTGTGCCCCCAGTTCAAGTACTTAGCACATGTGTCACACCCCCGCTAAGAGCGGAAACACGGGGATGTAACGAGACGGGATCATCATAACACATGGTAAGCAATAAGAAGCAATATAGATAATAATGAGGACAAGTGTGTCATGACGACACCCGACACAAAGGAGACTTGTGTCGTGTTTAGTCAATATTCACGACAACATAGCCATAAGCATAACATGATAAATGATTCACACAAACAAGAAGATAACATTGTAATGTATTTCCCACAACCAGGAACAAGTATCAAAAGTATGTTGTTTAAAGCAGACTACAACAATGATTTCAAGATGTGAGTTTGTCAAATATGTTAGTCTCAAAAATGCATCCTAGGGTCTCCACTAAGGCAGCACACCTAGATCTTCAATTAGCATTGTCACCTGAAAAAATATGCTCAAATGGTCAACAAAATATTGGTGAGCTCGCAGGTTTAAATTGTAAATAAGTAATTGATGTTGTATAATAATTGTTGGTGGAATACCGTGTATACAATTATAAGTAAGCAAAATAACATGACATGAGCTTTACAACCAAAACTAACGACGTACACACAGAATCTTGTCGGAAATATTCACCCAAGGCCCGTTCCTGGCTACTATTGGTACTAACTAGTATACCAAGAACAAGGGTGGGGGGTGTCAACCCAGTAGTACTACCAATACCTATCCATCGGTTCTCACACTGGAATTGAATGGTTGGAAAGAAAGTACCACACAACAAACTCAAGCATGTATTAGATAAGTACTCACAAAATAGAACACATTGATTCCAAGTATGTAAATTGTATGTAAGTTGTACAACATAGAAAAGTGGGTGAGCATACTTTTCCCCCAAGTTTGTAAACGATTGATAAGTTGTATAAGCAAAAAAGGGGCCACGAAACTCACATGTTAAGTGGTAAGTATGAATGATCAAAGTTTCCAAATGTTGTATGCAATGAATGGTCAAACACCTATTGATAGTTATTGTTAAGTATTTAGATATGTATAAAGTAATAGCAACGTTCAGTTGGTTCGGGTTGTATCGGTTCGGTCGCATGTAACACACACAAGCAGACACACGTATTAGATCTTATGTAGATCCAGTTCTAGAAATCATTGCCATTGCCGATGATATTGTGTAAAAGATCCTTTGTTATAAGAGAATTATTTGTTAAATATAGTAGTCACGAATCGGTTGTTGATAATTGTAAAATGTTAGGTTGATTTGATTTGGAATAGTATTTGTAGCCTTGATAGCGTTGACTTTAATCTTTGTGGTTGAGCAATGGAAACCGTGTTGATGTTACCTTATCATCACACGACATGCGAGAAGGAATTCACACACACAACTTCAATCACACGATAGGACCAGACGCTCAACTCAATACTCCATCCGCACGAATCAACCCCTCATTCGTACGAATCAGCTTCATTCGTACGAATTAGCCTTTATTCGTGCGACTGGCATTCAGTCGTACCACACAGCACTCAATTGCACGACTCAACCTCCATACGCACGAATCAACCTTCATTCGTACGAATCAGCTTCATTCGTACGATTGAACGTCCATTCGTACGATTGGCCTTCAGTCGTGCGATACAAGCACAATCGCACACATTCATTCGGTCGCAGACTCAATCGCATGCATACACTCATCCGCATTGACTCAATCGCACGCATTCATTCGATCACACGACTTAGTCGCACTACATACCCAGTCGCACAACTCAGTCGTCCAAATGACTCAGTCCCACGACTTAGTCGCACGACTCACCTAGTCGCACGGCTCAGTCGCATGATAGACCTAGTCGCCAGAATGGCAGATTCGCGACTGCAGAAGTGCAGAGCAGCCTTCGGCTGCTCCGTGCACGGGTTTTACACAACAAGGACTTCTAGAAACACACTACAAACACACTCAAACAAGAAGAACACACAGAAAAACATCACACGCACCCACACAAGAAGAAGAGTGAAGAAGAAGATGAAGAATGGGGCTAGGGCTGGAAAATAGGGTTTATACCCAGCCCAAGTTTGGAAAATAGCACATTTAGTCCCTGCACTTAAATCCCCGAATTCTCAAATTTGTTTCGGTTGAAAATGACTTTAATAGGTTAACTATATTGATGATAAAAATGTATTTAATGATAATTGGTAACTTAAAAATGGTTTTATTAATGACAATAATAATTATTTAAAGATGATATAGCATACGTTAACGATAAGAACACAAGAATAAGGACGTAAAAGGAAGTATGATATCCACACGAATAGTTTATAAAGATGAGGAATGAATGATCAAAGAAAAAGTTAACGAAAACCACGTTAATTGATGGACCTTGTGGTGACGGATGTCACAACATGTCATTCTCAAGTGCATGGCTTCACGGAGGGGTGGATTTGATGATCTTTCTGACAAAATCCAGAATGCCTACGTGGCACTGGTGCTGAATCACCCCTTCAGCTTCTCCACCTTGATCTTCACGTACATGATCGAGAACCTTGAGGCAAAGGCAAGGAAGGCTTCTGCATGTACCCACCGATTCCTTCAGATGATCATAGACCAGAAGCTTCCTTCGCTGCCCAAGGAGAGTGAGGATGCAGTTACACTAGAGGTGATGGATGACACCACCCTCAGAAGGATGAAGGTATACCAGGGCAAGCAGGTGAAGCCCTCGGTAAGGAGACTTTTTGGGCATCTGGCTAGGGCGGATTATATGGCGCTAGCTAGGAGGAAGTGGCGTCATGATGATAGTGACTCAGATTCTGAGCCTATTGCTCTACCCTTCGATGACTCTGACGATGATGACCATGGTGATGGTCAAGGAGGTGAGGGTCTGGGTGGATTCGAGGCGGCCCCAATCCACCCCGACTTCCAGCTGGATGAGGAGGAGGAGTCGGACGAGAAGCCGTTGGTACGGACGGTGGGACGCCGGGTCGTAGCCCTGAGAGGGGATTAGAGCGATTGGTGGACGCTAGGGTGAGCCGGGAATATGTTACTGCTTATACAGGTCCATCTACACCCGGACCAGCCAAGCAGCCAAGGGGGAGCCTCTGTCTCTAAAGGCTCCAAAAAGAAGAGAATGGCTGACCCTTATGGCAAAAAGAGTAAGAGGCCTAGATTCACTTTGACCCCATCCACTACCACTACACAGCCTCCACTACTACCACAATACACCACAATCTACCACATCAACCACAGCTACCACAACCACTACCACACCCCCTACCACTACTACCACACTCCCAACCACCACTACTACAACACCTGCTCACCATCCACTCCTTCCCACCACCTATATTCACCACATCCACCACTACCACCACCAGCCACCAAGCAGGTCCATCAACCCACACTACCGTCACCATAGGACCCACTCTACCCTCCATTGGGGTAGAGGAACAGCTAGTAGCACTAACCTGATTGTGCTTAAGTTGTTAGCTCTTGATAAGCAAAGAGCAAAACACGGTTAGGTCAGCTTGTGGAGCTCAATGCTGCTCAAGCCTAGCAGATTTCCGAACTCCAGGAGCAAAATGATCATCAGTTAAGAGGATTGAGGAGTTGGAGGAAAGGAAAAATAAGAAGATCATGCTTAGACTGAAAGGATCAAAAGATGAGCCTCTAAGATCAGAGAAGGTGATGGAGATGATGATGATGATGATGATGATGATAATGATGGTGATGATAATGAGTCTGATGAAGGAGATGATAGTTGATGAAGGGTCAAGGGGAAAGAAGATGATGATAATGTTGAAGAAGGTGATGCAGCTGCATCAGCCTCAGCTCAAGGTCAAGAAAGAAGGACAAAAGAAAGCACAAGACCGAGGAGCATCATTATCCCTGCGATTGAAGAGTTGACTAATAAAGACAAAAGTAGTGACTAGATGATTATGTATTTGAAAACTTTTGTACTTGAATCTTGTATTACAGTTGTGTAATTAATGTTTATATATATTTATCAAATGCTTAAATGTCTTGATTAATTACTAATGGTTGATGTGTTACATGTTTAAATCAAGCAGATCAAACATCTCAGTAAGATGAATATGATGTTGCTCCCCTATAGCAAATCAAGTCTCAATTCACAATGATTCTTGATTTGTAAGGGATTCTCAAAAGGTTGGTGAGCTACACTCCTGAAGAAGGAGAAATCATACATGACCTGACTGATGAGCAACTTGCAGAGATGTTCAGGCTAAATCCAGATGAGCTGGTCAAAGATGCTCCTACTTTTGATATGACTTGTGATGATGAGTTATGTAAGGCCCCATTCCCAAGACGCTCACAGCTGGTCAATCACCGCGCATAAAACATATAAATTACATTAACTTTACTCTAAACTATACAGCGGAACAAAAACTTTAAACAAACATTTCATTACTTTAAATAAACATTTCTGCAAAATAATACAGCGTTCATCAAAAAATATAGTTCGTTCGTATTACAATGCAAAACGTTATACAAAAGAAGCCATCCAAAAAATGCCAAGTAGCTTCCCCGTGCCATCCTCAGCAATGCTCACCTGCCAACTGGAAAAATGCATAAGAAG